>VXBP01000086.1:232398-281499 GCA_013400115.1 Rhinopomastus cyanomelas | reverse complement strand
CACCCAGCCACCACCGCGACCAACTGCATGATGAGGTTTTTCTATTTTTAATCCTGTTTAGCAGGAAGGGAAGAAGTTCAGCAGGTTCACTGAGCAGACTAGAGGGTTGGGGGTACAGAGCAGTGCTTGTGATGGGGGAGTGATCCTGACGTGGCTGCTGATTCAGGTGCCCGTCCCCACGCAGGCTGTGTGGTGCTCGCGGAGCCCTCCCCAGAACGCGTCACCAACGCCTGCCGGCCGCACAAGCCGGGAAGGGGTTTGCGCAGGGAGGTCGGTGCCGCTCACACGGCTTCGCACCGCGTTTCCAGAGGCTGTTCTGTCTCCCCCAGACTATTTTTAAGGAGCCATGTTCCCACAGTCTGCAGGACCATCTGTCACAGTGGAAGGTTCCTGTCTGGAAGAAGGTGAAAAAAAAATCCCATCTAGATGGAGACTGGAGTCTGAGAGGAAGGGTGACAAGGCAAAGCCTGCTTGAGGTGAAGCTGGGCCAAAGCGTCGCTCCTCGTTTGCTGCTGGGATGTGTTCCACAAGCGTAGGGTGTGCTGGAAATGTCTGCTGGGAGAGGGGCTCTTTGTGAGGGATCTAGTGATAGGGCTCTGCTCAGAGGCATCTGGGATAGGACAGGGGGCAGTGGGTGTCAGCTGGAACAGAGGAGGTTCCACGTCAGTGTGAGAAGGAACTTCATCACAGTGAGGGTGATGGAGCACTGGAAGGGGCTGCCCTGGGGGCTTTGTGGAGTCTCCTCTAGAGACATTTAAAACTCACCTGGCCATGTTCCTGTGTGACTGGATCTAGGGGATCCTGCTCTGGCAGGGGGATTGGACTGGATGATCTTTCAAGGTCCCTTCCAACCCTAATGCCCTGTGATTCTGTGAAGATGTCTTAGGTCCTGGAGACAAAGCACTGATGAACCACTTGGGTCTGCTGTCACGGGTTGGACTGGCGACTCGTATGCCAACTAGATGGGACCAGCCCTATGCTCGTGTGGCACCGCTCCGTGGGAGCAGAACTCGTGCCATGAGCTCTGAAAAGGCCGGGAGCGTGTGAGGTGGAGTAACTCAGATCACTATTGACTGGCTTCAGGCTGTACGACCAGGACAGCATCTCCTGCCAAACACTCCCGTTTACTTAGTGGATCTCCTTATGTTTTCCTTGGAGATGTCCCAGGAATTGACTGGGGGAGCTGCACTCGGCTGGTTTGCTGGGGCACAGCTGCACCGCAGCGCGGCGGGCTGAGTGCACGCGGCACACCCAGGCTGTGCCACGCGGTGAGGCTGTCCTGGGCGTTTGGAGTGACAGCATGTCTGCAGGAAAAGGAGGTGCTTTGGAGTTGGGGAACTAGGGGATGCTGCTCTGCCGGGGGTATTGAGCTGGATGGTCTTTTGGGATCCCTTCCAGTCCCTGGTGACTGGATCTAGGGGGTCCTGCTGTGCCGGGGGGATCAGGCTGGATGGTCTTTTGGGATCCCTTCCAGTCCCTGGTGACTGGATCTAGGGGGTCCTGCTGTGCCGGGGGGATCAGGCTGGATGGCCTTCCAGTCCCTGATGGTCTGTGATTGACCTCTCTTGGGAGGAGCAGGAAAGCTGAAAGCAGGCAGCGTGTGAGAAGGTTTTACAGTCTCAGTCGGATTAGGAACACGGAAGAAAGGCAGAGACTGCTCTGTCGTGCCAGTTATAATCTGGGTCCTTCCACTTGCTTGGAGGGGTCTCCAGTAAACCCCCATCTAGCTCTCGCAAGCAGCCCTTCAGCTCACGGGGCCGGGCAGCGAGCAGACCTCAGACAGAAGTAACATCTGGGTGCAGGTTCAGTGCTTGTAAGGGGTTGTCCCCAGCAGGTTACAGGGGTGTGTGGCACTGGGAGGCTCTCGATGAGCTCGCTCTGGGTGCCCATTTGGAGTTAGTCCTTTGTCACAAGTTCCAGCATCACAGAGTCACAGAACATCAGGGGTTGGAAGGGACCTTGAAAGATCATAGATAGGACATCCCCTTGCGCAGCAGAAGGTGTTTTAAATCAACCCCCAGGTCCCTTTCTCCTCCACTGCTCTCTGACAGGTCAGTCCCCAACCTCTACTGGTCCCGGTGTTGAGTCAATATATCCAGGAAGAAAATGTTTGGTTCACACACATGCTGGCCAAACTCACGCGGCTCGGTTTCGACTCTTCTCCTCTCGGTGGCTCCTCTCTCTGTTTGTGGGCTGGCTGCTAAGTCTTTTAAATTTTAATCTCCATCTTCCATTAGAGGAGAGGCCCTCCTTTCAAGATGCCATTTTCCTCTCGTACGTACGAACCCCGCAGGGAGCAGAGTCCCCATTATTATTTAAAACCACCTAAAATCCTTGTCTGCTGCAGGGTCAGGCTGTGGCGCTGAGTCGCGTCCTGCTGTGGCGGCAGATGCTGCTCCGGTGAGCAGCAGGACAGGGACGGAGCCCAGTGCAGCGGCTTCTGCGCAGCACAAGTGACCTGGGGTGCTGCCCTCAGAGAGGTCGGTTCTTTATCCCCAGCCAAGGGCGGTGGCTGAGGAGATGGGCTCTGCTGTTTGGCTGAAGCTCTGTGGAGACAAAGTTCCTGCTGCCAGAACTTTGGGCTTTTAAGCAGCCACTGAATCGTGTCACAGGGGTCAGAACCAGGAGATGTGCGAGAGCTGGCGCCTGGGTTTCCCAGCGCCAAGCTGGAGGCTGCTGAGCGGTGCAGCCCTTGAGCAGAGGGTGCTGCCCACAGGAGCACGGAGCAGTAGGGACAGGAAGGGGCCTGGAAACACCTCCTGTCCAGTCCCCCCCTGCTTCTCCAGCTCATCCAGGCGCCGTCAGGGCCGGGCCGCCACCTGGATGCTTCGCGAGCACCGCGATTCAAAGAGATGCTGCTCTGGGGGGATTAAAGGCTGCGAGCTGGGTTCAGTGACATCCAAGTCCCAGCAGAAGTCTGGCAGGCGACAGAGCCAGCTCACAGGGTGCCAGCGTTCATGGCTGAGGGCCAGCAGCTAATCGCAGATGCCCGGCACGTGTCACCTCCTATCTCGGTTAAGCTGCCTCTGTGGCTTCCACACACACACAGCAGGCTCGAGCAGATATTCTGGGGCACATGCTGCTCCCGGTGCCGCGTGCCGGAGCTTGAAAGCTGCTCCTCGGGGTACACGAGGTCTTGGAACACTGGGGTGCGGAAGGCTCCTCGAAACAGCTGCTTCGGTGTTTTTCTTCACTTGTTTGATGAAGAAACAAAAACAAAAGGATAGGAAAGTAAAGGACTTGTTGGCAGCTGTCACCCGGGTTTGTCCCTCTGGCTGCTTCATCTCTTATTCCCTGCAACGGGCTGCCCAGGGAGGTTGTGCAGTCTCCTTCTCAAAGGAGGGGACACTTGGAACCTGCCTGTGCGACTGGATCTAGGGGATCCTGCTCTGTCGGGGGGGATGGGACTGGATGATCTCTCGAGGTCCCTTCCAATCCCTGATGGTCTGGGATTCTGCAATACTTGGCCCCAGCTCTGGAGAGGTAAGAGGGGGGCTAAGTGAAAGCTGTTGTAGTGAGTGTCACCTTCTTTAGGCCTGTCCTGTTCTAGGAGGACAGGCACCAGAAAACAGGTGGCTCTTGATTGTCTCTATTGCTTTTGAAAGCATTGCATCACAGAACATCAGGGATTGGAGGGAACCTCGAAAGATCATCCAGTCCAATCCCCCTGCCACAGCAGCATTGCCTAGATCCAGTCACATAGGAACATGGCCAGGTGGGCTGTAATGTCTCCAGAGAAGGAGACTCCACAATCCCCCTGGCACCCCCTGCCAGGGTTCCATCACCCTCACTGGGAAGAAGGTCTTTCTGATATTTATATGGAACCTCCTCTGTTCCAGCTCACACCCACTGCCCCTTGTTCTATCATTAGCAGAGCCTGGTTCCATCCTACTTTCACGTATTTATCAGCATCGATGAGGTCCCCCCTCAGGCTCCTTTTCTCCCATCTCCCTCATCTTCTCCTCAGCAGGGAGATGCTCCCCTCCCGCCATCATCTCTGTGGCTCTGCACTGGGCTCTCTCCAGCAGCTCTGTCTCCTTCTGGAGCTGAGCGGCCCAGAACTGGACACCGTATTCCAGTTGTGGTCTCACCAGGGCAGAGCAGAGAGGAGGGAGAACCTCTCTGGGTCCGCTAACCATCCACCCCAGGGTGCTGTTGGCCTTTTTGCCCACAAGGGGACGCTGCCGACTCCCGGCCATCCTGGTGGCCACCAGCACCCCCGGGTCCGTTTGTCCTCTGCTGCTCCCCAGCATGTCAGTCCCCAACCTCTACTGGTCCCTGGGGTTGTTCCTGTCCTGGTTCTGGTTCATTCCGTTTCCCCCGGAGGGTCTGTGTGGGTTGTGTGTCGATGGTTAAAACCTTACCCCTGCTTCACTGGCCAACAGCCACCAGAAGTAGTTACATGATGAACCCAAGAAAACAGCACCCCTCTTCTGCAGCTCAGAGCGCTGGGGCCAGAGCCCTTCCTCGATCCATCGCGTAAGAGCAGTGCCAGCCGCCTCCTGTTCCCATTAGCCCGGTCTAATGCCAGCCATTTCCTGTTTTCATTAGACCACCGTGATGCTGGACTCCCGCCGCCCTCATTAGCCTGGGCTCCGTAATGGGAACCTCCTCGTGGCTTCGCCAGAGCAGGACCGCCTGGTGCCCGCCGCCTTCGCCGCACGGATGGCCCTGCGGCCCGTACACCAGCCTCCGGAGGCTGCGCCGAGCGGAGCGGGCACCGCGCTGGGATGGCAGAAGGTACAGAGGGAGCTCGGGGCTGCTGCTCAGCTGCTGTGGGACCTGGTGACCCTGCCGTGCACAGCCTGTGCTCTCCCGTCCTGCTTGAAGGGCGCTGGGGGTTCTTCTCTGGGACAGGAGCGGTACCAAATGGTGCTGAGGGCTGCCTGGCAAACTGAGAGCTGCTCTGACAGCTGGAGGGGTCCTGCTGCTGGGGTGCGGTTAAATCACACCCCAAAGGCTGGCACCTAATGACTCTCTGATGCTGTGATTACGGCTACGGCTATGGATTGGGGGTTCTAACTGACAGGCAGCTGGATCTGAGCCAGCAGGGTGGCCAAGAGGGCTGATGGCATCTTGGCCTGGATCAGGAACTGTGTGGCCAGCAGGAGTAGGGAGGGGATTGCCCCCCTGGACTCAGCACTGGGGAGGCTGCACCTTGAGGACTGGGTCCCATTTTGGGCACCTCAAGACAAAGGAGACATCGAGGTGCTGGAGCGAGGGCAGAGGGGGGGCAATGAAGCTGGGGAAGGGCCTGGAGAATGAATGTGATGGAGAGAGATGGAGAGAGCTGGGGCTGTTAAGTCTGAGGAAGAGGAGGCTGAGGGGAGCCCTCATCACTCTCTACAACTGTCTGAAAGGACCCTGCAGAGATGCTGGTGCTGGGCTCTTCTCACAGGTCATCAGTGACAGAAGCAGAGGGAAGGGCTTCAGCCTGCAACAGGGGAGGGTCAGACTGGCCATCAGGAAGAAATTCTTACTGGAGAGAGTGGTCAGGGACTGGGATGGGCTGCCCTGGGTTGTGGTTGAGTCCCCATCACTGGATGCGTTTAAAAGTCACTGAGATGTAGTGTTGGGGGATTTGGTTTGGGGGTGATGATGATCCCAGGGGTCTTTTCCAACCTGAAACCTATGATTCCATGATATTTGAGCCTTTTGTGGTAGGCACCAGAATAGGAAAAAGCTCGAATTCTAAACAGGATGAAAGGATAAAACCTTTCAGAAATATTTGTATTTAAAGGTTTTCTAGTTATTTACCAAAAGTTTATCATTTGTGTGCTCAGGTTTCTGCTGACACCAAACTGTTTAGATCTCCAAGAAAACCCCAGTGTGGTTGCTCTGCAAAGGCTGTGCAACTGCTCTGTGGACATCCTGGGTCTCCTTCTGTGGAGATGATTCAAACCCACCTGGACACGACTGGATCTAGGGGACCCTGCTGTGGCAGGGGATTGGACTGGGTGGTCTTTCGAGGTCCCTTCCAGTCCCTGACGCTCTGTGATGCTGTGACATCACTGAAGATCAATGCATGGTTCACACAAGGAGACTGCAGCCTCAGGCCTGTAATGAGTGACAGAGATGTGGTCCTGAGGCACAGCCCCCGCCCCACTGGGACACACACATCTGCCCTCTTGGCTTCGAAGCCTTGGGAGCGTGACGTGCCCGCCGTCAGGACCAGAGAAGGCAGCACAGGGAAGGCCCTTCTTCCCTGACCAACAGGATCAGTTCTGCACAGTGACTCTGGCTTTAGTTATTGATGTGGCTGCAGCTCGTTGTGTCCTAGCTGTTGTGTGTTTCAATGATTCATAGCTCCACTGCAGCCTGCGAGGAGAGAGGAGAAAGCTCTGCGCACAGGTACCGTGAAAGCAAAACTTCACTCTTGTTGTGAGTCCAAGTGTTCCCTTCCTCTGAAGAAACCAGCTCTTCAGGAGAGTTTTTGGTCCCCTCTTCCACTTCTGATGGAAAAGTTGTGGTTTCAAGAAAATGAAGGTATCACAGAGCATTGGGGATTGGAAGGGACCTCAGAAGACCATCCAGTCCAATCCCTCCACCACAGCAGGATCCCCTAGATCCAGTCTCACAGGAACATGGCCAGGTAGGTTTGAAATGTCTCCATCTTCACCACCCCCTGGGCAGCCTCTTCCAGGGTTCTGTCACCCTCACCATGAAGAAGGTCCTTCTGAAAGAGCTGGGACTTGTTAGTATGAAGAAGAGGAGGCTGAGCAGAGACCTCATCACTCTCTACAACTACCTGAAACCTCTGTTCCAGCTCACACCTGCTGCCCCTTGTCCTATCACTGGATGCCCCTGAGCAGAGCCTGGCTCCATCCTCCCAACTCCCCTCCTTCACACCTTTATCCACACTAATGGGGTCACCCCTCAGTCTCCTTTTTTCCCAGCTCCCTCAGCCTTTCAACTCATTCACCTCTGTTACTCAGGCTCCTCAGAAAGACCCGTTTGAAAAACTCTCTAGTGTCTCGGCTCAGTGTCATCTGGTGACAGGACAAGGGGCAGTGGGTGTCAGCTGGAACTGAGGAGGTTCCATATAAATATCAGAAAGACCTTCATGGGGAAGGTGACAGAGCCCTGGAAGGGGCTGCCCAGGGGGGTTGTGGAGTCTCCTCTGCAGACATTTCAGGCCCTCCTGGCCATGTTCCTGTGTGACTGGATCTAGGTGATCCTGCTGTGCCAAGGGGACTGGACTGGATGGTCTCTTGAGGTCCCTTCCAGTCCCTAATGATTCTGTGATTGGTTTTCTCCAACCAGACAGCCAAGCAGTGCTCTGCTCTGCCATGGAGCAGTGCTCTGTTCTGTCATGTTTTTGGCAAACAAGGACTAGCTGCAGCGGCGCGTTGCCTTGCGTTGCTCTTCTGAGGCAATTGCCATCGGGCTCCCCGCAGCATGCGGCGCGTAACACGGCCCTTCGGTGTTAATGAAGGCACAAGCAGGCACCACCACTATTAGTAACTGCTTTTTATTCGTCGTCCTCATGTTCCAGATAGGTCACATTAAACACAGCCATTGAACAACAGCGGTTGAGAGAATCCACACAATGTACGTTTGCTGCTTCGGGTTGGGGTTGTGTCACTCACCAGTCATCGGTGCACATTTGAGCCGCATGGGGAGACAGGGGGCTGGTCAACGCGGGTGCCAACCCCTACAACGGTTGGGCCAGAGAAGTCAAACCCTTAGGTTTCACTCGGTTACACTTCAAGTCAACACATCTTGATAGCCAAAACTCCCATTTGGATGAAGGCAACAACAAGCGCCGCCTGACGGCAAAGGAAGCGATCGAACAAGAATGAGTGGGTGCGCATTAGGCCTCAGGCTCCTTCCTGACCTCACCCGTGAGCAACGCTTGGCTCCTGGGGGAACGTGGGCTGGGCAACCTGTGTTCTCGAGCGGCAAAGCACACTTCAGGAGAAGTCTGAACCTTATGAAGTTCTTACCTTCACATATTTATAAGGCAAGACTTACTCCTGTACGACTTCAACGGGAAGGTCTACCTGAAGGTAAGAACTAAAGAATGTTTGGAAGAAGTTCTACCTGAAGGTAAGAACTAAAGAAGTGCTTGGAAGATCTACCTGAAGATCAAAGAACTAAAGAATGTTTGGAAGTTCTACCTGAAAGTAAAAGAACTAAAGAAGCGTTTGGAATTCTACCTGAAGGTAAGAACTAAACAAGTGTCTGGAAGGTCTACCTAAAAGGAAGCACTTCCCTTATAAGTCTTGTAAGTGTCACCTTATAAATAGACAAAGAACAGAAAGGCCTTTAAAATAACTCCTTTGGGGTTCTGATGGGACAAGTGTTTGAAGAGCTCCCAGTTGCCGTCTTCCGTTGACAAAAACAGACTCAGACTGCATCGTTTTCTAGCCGCAGTGCACAGCAAAGTGTTTGGTTGCCTAACTTGCCTGCCTCACTGCCACTCTGTTGGTGATCACGGGGCCGGCAGCCTTTGAAAACGCGTCCGCAAGGACTGAAAGAAATAACTCACCAGCTTGAGCTGCTGCCTCTTCTCCGGTGGTGGCAGTAAGGATGCCACGGGGGTAAAATGCTTCCTCGCTTCTTTTCTGTGTTGTGCCTCAGTCCTGCTGATTTTCAGGGGATCCCAGAGCAGTAGAGATCGGGGGGACCTCCAAAGGTCAGCAGCAGCAGCAGGTATTTTAAATCAACGCCTCACCGGGCGAATCGCGGAGCCTGGGATCTGTGGACCAGACTGCTGTGGGCTGGAGAACTGCCAGGTGAGGAGTGACTTCTTGTCCTTACGCTGCCCTCACACCTTTGGTGCTCCATGGAATCCCAAACTGGCACACAGAGCATCACTGAACACGATGGGTTGGAAGGGACCTTGAAAGGTCATCCAGCCCCATCCCCCCGACACAGCAGGAGCCCCTAGACCAAGCGGCACAGGAGCACGTCCAGGTGGGTTTCTTTCCTAGGTATTGGTTCATCAGGTGTCTTTTCCAAAAGCATGGAAGAAGCCCTTTAACCTGGGAGATCCTTACTGGAGGCAGTGTCACAGAACCACAGAGCTAGGGATGGGAAGGGACCTCGCGAGAGCGTCTCGTCCAGTACCCTGCCCCAGCAGGACCCCCTAGTTTGCCGGAGATCGACGGCACAGGGCAGCTGTCGGCCACGTGAAGCAAAAGCAAGGCGCCCTAAACTCTCCTCTAAGCTGAGTCGTGAACGCTGAATTACCTCTGAGTGGTAAATAAATAATCACTACTAACTACAGCTAATGTGTTAAACAGCTAGCGCTAGTAAATCACTAGTGACAGAGAGAGCCTTGAGGTAAATTCCTCCTGCGCTGGCACGGCCCTTTCTCCAAACGCCATGGGTTTGTGTCTTCAGCAACACACCATGAGCCGTGCGGTCGGTTACTCAGTGCTGAAGTAATTTATAAAGCACACAGACCTCCATCGCTTGGCTGCACTTACGCTACTGGCTGAGACTTTGCTGCATGATGGGTCGCACTGGCAGAGCTAAAGACCTGGACACAGAAGTGATGGGCACCACAGAAGTACGTAGAGACTGATCAAACAATAGGAAGTCCTCTCCACTATGGAACTTCAAGCTATCAAGCGGAATGAATCTCAAGTTTCCTGGCCAAACCAAAAGAACATTAAGAAATCATAGAACACAGACAACACCACACTTGGGTACATAAGTTGTCCAAAACATGGAGAGCAGCTCGACAAAACACGCACAAGATCCCTTTCTCTTACGTGACGTAGACTCTGCTTACGGGAGGAGCTGAAAGCCACCTGGCAGGAGGGTGGTCTCCCACAGACAATTCACTGGAGGACTGACTTAGCCAAAAATTGCCGTGGAACAGCAATCCCAGCACCAAAACCAGGCTGTCAGGCCGACCTGGTGGAGACACTGCTGACAACCACGGCTGTGTGGGCTTCGAGGTGGCCAACCTGGCTTCGGTGATGGATTGTGGCAGAGCACGGATTGAACTGAATAAGCCAACGACACCACTTCTGAGCAATGCGACACAGTGGGACTTGTTCAACAGAAAGCCGGTTTCTAAGGGACAGATCCTGAGCTGAGTATTTGTTCCGTCATCTTCCGTGCAAACTGGTCTTGGTTGTGGGTCGGTTTCTTGACTTAGACCTAAAGGCGAGTTTGCAAATGCACTCCCAGCACAACAGCAGTGCAACCAGTAGCCCGAGCTGTTCTTCCAGACCTTTTCGGAGCACATGGGGAACAGCCCGAAAACTCTTCCCAGAACCACCAGAACTTCACAAGAACTTTGGGAAGCAGTGGCGTCTTCTAAAGAAGCAGATGAAGCGGTGCCCGTGCCGCACTGGCGGTGACCCGGCTCTTGTTCAGCTCTGAGAACTTGAGCAAGAGCTTGACCACGGTGGCATCACCTAAGAAGTTAGTCGAACATCCTACATTAAACAGGCTGTCTACATGTGCTTGGGAAAACAACCCAAGAGGGCTCCAGGTGGTGGTTCAAGTATTTGGACTCCAAGTGCTCAGGCCAAACACCCTGAGCGTCTGGGCTCGCGGATCCCAAGGGTCCCTTCCAACAGAATGATTCTATGAGCCTACAAGTTTTGTCAGTAAACGTGGGTTTGCAACAGAAGCTTCTACAAGGACTTGCACTTGACCATGACCGATGGATGTACTCGCAGACCACCCGGGTAGCTCCATCAGCTCATCAAACACATTTTGAACAGGTTATGTAACTGCAGTACTTCGCAGACCATACATTAAACAAGAGACTTTGCTCTGAGGCACTGCTTCCCACATCCATGGGGACAAGGAAGCAGGAGAAAACAAAACTCATAGAGTTCGACAGCTACCAAGGCAACACTTGCCATTTACAATATAAGCCCAAATATTTTTGCAACACAACTATATATTAATTTAATAAAATACACAATATAGCTCTTATACACTCAACAATTTGGCTCATATGCACTGAATCTGCAATAAATCAATAAAAATATGTCATTTGATGTAAACACGCCGCATCTTCTTACACTGCGCACATTTAGATGGTTGTGTGGTTTCGGTGGACGTCTAGGACATTGTCACTTTCCTGAGCTATTTTAGTGTCCACAAATGAACAAAAACGTGTTAATAATGTTAATTTACTCTGTGTGTTACTCTTAACCGCAACTTCCTTCCACCAACTCTACTTGACGTCGTGTAGCTCAGAACTTACCGCTAACTATCGAGAGCTTTGTCGGACACTAAAACGCTAAAGAGACACGCGCTCGTTTTTGTCTGTTCTGGAGTGAAGCCGCTCGTGTGTGTGTGCGGGACGGGATGGACGACAGCACCTGACGTTTCACCTCGGTGTGACGTGGGGCGTTTCACTCGTGGGCGAGACATGTTCTGCTGAGCAAGTGATCTGCAATGGGTTTCACGGTTCCTGTTCGGTTCTTGTTTCCTCTCGCTTTGTGTCTGAGAACTTTGCACACAAATGGTCACCACAGGAGAATGCTAATGGTGTTTGGTGTCACTTGGACTACTACGAGAACTCTAAGACCTTTCAGTGGAAGCCCGTGGTGGCCGCTGGAAATCCACCACAAAGCACAATGAATTCAACCCTGTTTTGCTTGGGGTTTGCACGTAAACAGTAAAGTCAGCATCAGCTATTGAGGACAGTCTTCGAGTAGCGGCCGGATCTCCGTTCCACCTTCCTCACACGTCCCTATCGGATTGTCAGCGTGGCACCTCCTCGCTCTGAGAGCACTTGACCGGTTCTCAGCACACTTGACTCTGTCCTAATGGGAATTGGTCAAAAGGAAACCAGTGCTTTCTGTCAAAAAGAAAGAGCAGTGAAAAGAACATACTGTGGGCACTTCAGATGGTCACTAAAAGCCTTAAAGCAGCATCGTCGTCCTTCACTTCGGGAAATCTGTTCCAACCAGGGGGTTTGTTTGTTGATCGACTTACTCCTAATCAGTGGAAGAGGAATGTAACTGCCAGCCTGTCCTCCTCTGCCCCCCTCACTTTCTGACGGCCACAGGGTCGCTCCCCCGACAGTCCTGCAAGAGCTTGTCTATTTCTCTCACGACCTCCTCGGCATCCACCGACTCCCTGCCTAGATCGCGGGCTGAGCGGTCTAACTGCTCCAGAACAGAGTCCATCTCGCCCGAGTCTCGGCTCACGCGGGAGTGCACGTCTGCGAAGGCCCTGGCCATCTGCTCCGGGGCCATGAACGGACTGTCTTTCGACTGTTTACCGGGCGAGAGGTACTGACTGTCACTTGCCAAATACTGGCTGCTCGGCTCGGCCAAGGCTCCGGGTTTCGCTTCACAACCATCCAGCGGTCCTTTAGTGGAGGCGCAAGGCTCGATGCACGTCTTGGTGGGGCTGCTCGATGCTGAGGGAACCTCCTGCAGCAGGGGGCTCAGGGCACGCTTGGCTTTTAGGTAAGGTTTCACGTTGGCAATGAGAATAGTGTGCTCTCGCTTGTCCTTCCCAAAGGTACAAAAAGTCTTTTTCCCGGCGGGATTCACAGTTTCATACGTCTCCGTCTCAACGTTGGCTTCGACTGCGGGCACAAAGAGGTTGGTGCGATAGTCGGCGCTCTCAGCCTGAGTGGCCGCGGGGAACTGTGGCATCCAGCACCTGTCAGAGTGGCCGAGCACTCTGCACTCGTCGGTGCAGTTGACGCAGTCCTCTTGCTCTGCGGAACAAAGCGGAGAGAGACAAGACACGTTAGGAGCGGGCCCTCTGCGCGCACGGAGGAGCTGCCAGCAACGCGTGGCGTGACAGCACGCTGCTCAAGGACAAAGCCAAGGAGGAGCTACAACCAAAATACTACAGGAGGGCTGCCTGACCTTGTTTGTCAGGACAGCAGATCTCTGCAGCCTCGCTCTGGACCCTTTAGAGCCTTTGCACAGCCCAGCGGAGGTGTGAAGGGGTCACTGGAAACCCATCCTCCGGGATCCGGGATCCGTGTGTAAACTGGTCTGCTGCAGAGATCTGCTGGGCTTGTTCTCACGTAGGAAAGGGCCATCAGTGCCTCGGGAACTTGAAAGGCATCACCAGGATTCACTTTTCAAACCACACAACCGAGCAGGAGCTGCCTTCTGGAAATACAAGCACTCGGAGCAGAGCAGCGAGGCGCCTTTTCGTCCGTGTCCCCTCCGCTTTGGCTCCAGTCGCCAGGCACAAAGGGCTCTCCTGGAAACCCCTCCTCTCCTGACGAGAGCAGAGAGCTAGAGGTCCCCGTCAGTTGGCACTAAGTGGCAGCTTGTCAAGCAGGGCACCCTGCAGTTTCCTTAGACAATACCAGTGTGGATCATGGAACCAGTTTTGCTCTCCTTTGGTGCAGGGCAGAGCAGTGGGTTTTCTCCTCCTGACACCCACCTTTCACATATTGATCAACATTAACGAGGTCACCCCTCAGTCTCGTCTCCTCCAAGCTAAAGAGACCCAGCTCCCTCAGCCTCTCCTCATGAGGGAGCTGCTCCACTTCCTTCATCATCCTCGTTGCCCTGCACTGGACTCCCTCCAGCAGCTCCACGTCCCTTTCAAACCCTCCTGGCCATGTTCCTGTGTGACTGGATCTAGGGGATCCTGCTGTGGCAGGGGTATCAGGCTGGATGATCTTTGGAGGTCCCTTCCAACCCCTGATGTTCTGTGACCTCATTAATGTCTACAGATATGTGAAGGGTGGGTGTCAGGAGGGTAGAGCCAGGCTCTGCAGTGATAGGACAAGGGGCTATGGGTGTGAGCTGGAACAGAGGAGGTTCCACATCGATGTGAGAAGGAGGGGTGACAGAGCCCTCAAAGGGGCTGCCCAAGGGGGTTGTGGAGCCTCCTTCTCTGGAGACCTTTCAAACCTGCCTGGCCATGTCCTTGTGCAAGTTGGTCTAGGGGATCCTGCTGTGTTGGGGGAATCGGACTGGATGATCTTTCGAGGTCCCTTCCAATCCCTCATGTTCTGTGGTGCTGTGGTATTATGGGATTGCATGGAGCACTGCAGATGATGTGACGGCTTTTTCTAGGAGACAGTGCTTTTAACTGATGCTTAGGACTGGACGGTGATTTGAAGCAGCATTAGAAGAAGAAGTCATGTCTTACCTGGAAATTTTCCGTCCTCGCAGCGGGCTGGTCCACAGATCCCAACAAGGGGTCTTTGGCCTCTGCCTTGCTGTTCTGGAGGCAAATCAGACCTGTGAGTCACAGACGGGGGTAGGCTCTGCTTCCACAAGTCACAACAGCAGCAAAACCTCCACACCAGAGCCAACAGCTTCTACCTGCGGCGCCGCTGAGCGCCCGTGAAGACCTTCGCTCTGCTCCCCAAAGGCACAAACACAGCTGGCAGCAGTCAGGGACCTGAGATTCTCCAACTAGCGCAAAGGGGGTCTCTGGGAGGGGACAAGCACCTTTGGCTTCCGCCCCTGTCTGCGTGTCAGACCGGCACCCTCACAATGCCTTCTGGCCTCATTGCTGTCCCACGGCAGGCTCTCGCGAGCCCCGGGCTGCAGGGAGGGAACACTGGCTGGGGTTAGCCACACTGGGCTCCCTGCGGCAGCTCTTGTCCTTCTGGAACTGAGGGGCCCACAACTGGACACAAGACTCCAGATGTGGCCTCACCAGGGCACAGTAGAGAAGAACCACTCTCGCTCTGCCAACCACCTCCCTTCTGATCCACCCCAGGATGCTGTCAGTCCTCTTGGACACCAGGGCCCATTGCTGGCCCCTGGCCATCCTGGTGGCACCAGGACTCCCAGGTCCCTTTCTCCCATACTGCTCCCCAGCAGGTCTGTCCCCAACCTCTGCTGGTCCCTGGGGTTGTGGGAAGCAAAGAAAGCCCAGTCCCTGCATCACTGCACCACCTGGTCAACAACAGCCTCTGGGCTTCCCAGCGCCAGTGTCGCTTGGCCTTGTTTCTCTTTAAGAGCAAGAACTGATTTCATTCTCTAGGAGACAAAACTCCTGCGTGAAGAGCAAGTCTCACCTCGAATCAAGTCCGTGAGGAAGTGAGGGAAGGGAAGAAACTGACTGCATTTTCTATTTCAAAAGCCCTGCCTGTTCCAGCAGAGCCAGGGTCTGCCTCTCGCTTCTCAGGTGTCTCCGGAGCAGTTTCTCAGAGCTTCAGGAAGCCTCCTGTGGCTCCAGCTGAGGATGGCTACAAGGCAGCCCTACAAGGCAGCCAATTTGCTACCACCAAGGGAAAATGTTAGAACACAAAAACATCCCCTCCCTCCCTCAGCTTCAGAACTGTCAGACGCCTGGGGAGCCCAACTCTTTGTAGAGCTGCTAATGCGCACGGGCTGCCTTTGTAGCTGCTGCTGCGTGCAGCTGGCACCTGCCTCTGTGCTAAACGGGCCCGATTGTCCCTGGTGTCGCGGTGTGAGGCTCTCAGCCTGGGCGGCTAATGAAAGAGAAACAAGTGACAGGAGAGACGCGGTTTCTGTGGGATGGCACCGGTGCTGCGGGCGAGGCGCGCGGCGACCTCGGCACCGTGGGTATCAGCAGGGGCTGCCACCCGACCTCCTGCGTAAACGAGGGGGTCCCCTCGTCTCTGCACCAGGAACCGCTGCTGCGTCACTTCCCATTGGCCCAGCTGGTTTCACAGTCACAGAGCATGAGGGGCTGGAAGGGACCTCGAAAGATCATCCAGTCCAATCCCCCCACTGCCGCTGGCTTATCTCTTGAGGTCCCTTCTGATCCCTATTGAGTGGGTCTAGGTGATCCTGCTGCGGTGGGGGATTGGGCTGGCTGATCTCTTGAGGTCCCTTCTGGTCCCTAATGAGTGGGTCTAGGGGATCCTGCTGCAGCAGGGGTCTGAGCTGCGTAACCGTTCGACTCAGACTTGAAGAGAAACCCTTTGTTTTACATTAACGTGGCAGAAACGGGCGACTAATTTGGGAATCGATTGCTGTCGGTGGCTCCTGCCAACACGGGTCTGGCTGAGAGCGACCGCCACCCCTTGTCTTCAACAGGCTCCCCCTCCTGTTTTCACTCCGCGTCCAACATCTGCCTCTCCCCCTCCTCTGAAACACAGTTCTGCTGGAACCCAGCACAAAACAGGCTGAGCAGTCAAGAACAGCAGCCTGGATGTTTTCCACACTGATGCCCTGCAGATGCTTCTTCCTTCCCTGTTTTCCCTCTGGCTCCTCATTTAACTCATGAAGGTTGCCTTCCTGGCCTGGAGGCACGAGCCCCCACAGCCAGAGCGGCACCTGAACGTAGGACTGGGAACTGCTCGAGTTCTTGTGGGTCTGATTGTTCAGGGCGGCGCGTTGCGAGGAGACGGTGAAAGACACACTGCGTCCACTCCAAGCAGAAGGGATGTGACTGAGGAGTCTCCTTCTCTGGTGACATTTCAAACACGTCTGGCCATGTTCCTGTGCAACTGGATCTAGGAGATCCTGCTGTGGCAGGACGATGGGACTGGATGATCTTTCTGGGTCCCTTCCAGTCCCTGATGTTCTGCGATTCTGAGATTGGACTGGATGGTCTTTCACAGACTCAAAAACAGGGGATTGGGCTGGATGATCTTTCGAGGTCCCTTCCGCTCCCTGATGCTCTGGGATTCTGTGGAATTGAAAACATGACTGAAAGCCTTGGATGCGTTTAAGTTGCTCTGTTTTGCAGGAAGAATCACAGAGCATTAGGGGTTGGAAGAAGCAGGAGCATTACTCCTCAGTGTAGAACATCTGCACTAGGAAGGCAGATACGTAATGAGCCGCCCCGCTGCACGGCAGCCAGGGCAACGAGCGCAGCGTCGGGCTCAGTGTATTGAGCACAGACAGGGATGGCTCACGGAGCGCAGTCAGTCCCACACTTCTCTCATTGGACTCTTGTTTTGAAGAGCAAATTTAAAAACACAACTTGGAAAAGACCCTAAACCAGCCCACGCACATTAGAAGACATTTAGAGCAGGAAGGATTTGGGATCATTAACCTTGACAAAGCTCTCTTTGCCCTGGGCAGTCTTTGTGCTTCATAATGTGAGACACGAAGGCTCCTTTGGAAGCCAGACAAAAATGCAGCTGCATTTCACTGAGTCACAGAACATGAGGGGTTGGGAGGGACCTCCAGAGACCATCCAGTCCAGTCTGCCTGCCACAGCAGGGTCCCCTAGATCCAGTCACACAGGAGCATGCCCAGACAGGTTTGAAATGTCTCCAGAGGAGACTCCACAGCCCCCTGGGCAGCCCGTGGCCATTTCACTCATGTACGAGTTCTCGTGCTTTGGCAAACGTCCCCACTCAGTCGATGCCCCAGCCTCGTGGTCTCGAAGCACCTTAATAGAAAGTCCAAGTGTTCCAATGTGAAAAGGTCCCCCCCAATCCCTAATGATTTTGAGGTCCCTTCCAATCCCCAGTGCTCTGTGATTCTTTGAGAAGTGGGTGCTGGTGTCCCCTCACAAGTGATAGAACAAGAGGGAATGGGTTCAAGCTGTGACAGGCAGGGTTAGAGCAGACATCAGGGAAACCTTTACTGAAAGAGCAGTCAGACCCTGGGATGGGCTGCCCAGGGAGGGGACTGAGTCCCCATCCCTGGAGGAGTTTAAGGGTCTTTTAGATGTGGTGTCAAAGGATCTGGTTTAGGGGTGAACTAGGTAGAGCGGGGCTGATGGTTGGACTCCACGATCCTGAGGGGATCTTTTCCAGCCTGAATGATCCTGTGATTCCAAGAACTGCCAAGAAATGACACTGCTGTAGACAAGGGCTGTACAGAAGTCTTTCCTAGACACAGACCCAACCAGATTAGCAGCAGCGTTTCTGATCAGAGGGATTCAAAGCACCAGAATGAGGTTAGCTGGGAAAAGACGAATGGAAGGAGGTCAGCCAGGGGAAAGGGGAGCAAAGATTAAAAGGACGGGCCTCACGCAAGGCAGGGAGGAAGCTGATCAAAAGGGAAAAGCTAATTATAGGATCAGAGGCAGAGCAAATACCGTAATTAAGAGGTAATGGGAGGAAAGATCACACAACAGTATGTGACCAGCAGGAATGATCTGCAGCACTAAAGAGAGAGAGAAAAGGTGCTGTTGTGGGTGTGAGCTGGAACACAGGAGGTTCCACATCTATCTGACAAGGACCTTCCTCCCTGTGAGGGTGTCAGAGCCCTGGAAGGGGCTGCCCAGGGGATTGTGGAGTCTTCTTCTCTGGAGATGTTTAAAACCCACCTGCGTGTGTTCCTGTGTGACTGGATCTAGGGGATCCTGCTGTGGGAGGGGATTGGACTGGATGATCTTTGGGGGTTCCTTCCAATCCCTGATGTTCTGTGACATGACAAAAGGAAAGGGAATCAAGTGGCACCAGGGGAAGTTTAGTTCAGCCACTCAGAGAAGCTCAGTTATCAAAAGGGTCATTTGGCTGCCCAGGGAGCTGGTTAAATCAGCATCCCTGGAGGTGCACGAAACCTCCGCAGCAGGAGATACGTAGAGGTGAACGCACCCGGTGGTGAGCTGTGGAGCTCAGGACGTGGCTTGTGTGTAGGTTAGGTCCTGTGACCTGTTCTGACTGGTTCCACCTCCGACCCTCAGCCAGCACAGACCAGTGCAGGTGGACCAGCGGCTGGGCTCAATGATCTCAAGGTGTTTTCCAACGCGAACGACCCCGCGAGCCTACGACCCTACGAGGCACAGCTGGAACGTTCACAGCGACGTCCGCGCGTCAGCCCTGGCAGACGGGGTGGTGGGCACATGTTTTTGACATCCCAGAGATGAATGCCCTACGCACCACAGCAAATGTTTAAATCAGCGTGGGAGCTGCTGAATCAGTGCTGGCGCTGCACCTTCCCTGCAAGTTTTATTGCTCTTGCCTTCCAGCCCATTCCCAGGGATGTCAGGGAGCTATTTCTAAGGACGGGCCGAGTTCAGTCTAATAAAGGGTATTAAAAGAGCTGCACCAGAAAGAATTAAAACTATTCCTTATTAAGAATGTAGTCTCCTGAAACCAGACGAGCGTGCAGGTGACTGCGGGGATGCTCCAGACGAGATGCGTTGACTGGACTTCACAGTCAACGCTAGAACAGTGATAAGGGAACAGAGAGATGGGACAAGGGCTGTGAACGATCACAGAGGGGATATGGACCAGACAGATAGAGTTGGGGCTGCTCAGCCTGGAGAAGAGATGGCTCTGGGTGGGGGGAACCTTCTTTGGACTTTCCAGCACCTGAGGGGGGCCCTGCGTGAAGGCAGGGGAAGGTCTCTGCAAGAGGGTTTGTATGGACAGGACAAGGAGCAGTGGGTTCAAGCTGGGAAAGGAGAGATTGAGGCTGGATATTAGAAACAAGTTCTTCAGTGTGAGGGTGGTTGATGGCTGGAATGGGCTGCCTGGGGAAGTGGTGGGGATCCCATCCCTGGAGTCATTGAAGGTCAGGCTTGACGAGGCTCTGAGCGGCCTGACCTAGGTACAGTTGTCCCTGTGTAGGGAGGCTGGACTGGATGACCTCTGGAGGTCCCTTCCAGCCTGGAACATTCTATGACTCTATACAAGTTTTACTCTCTGAGATAGATCTGGGAAATACTTAAGAGGCTGAACAGCTCCTACTGGGACTACTGTGAGGATGAGGAGGTCACTAACATGTTGTTGACGATCCCATTCAGTCTGCCAGAGACACAGCTCAGCTGAGCCTTTAGAGAAGGCAGCCTGTGTTCACTACCAACAACACTGATGCTGAGCAGCAACTTGTGAGGGCAGACCCACACTGCACAGCTCTGCTGGAAAAGGTCTGTCGACAACAGGTGTGGAGAAGAAGAGACAGACAACCCTTGTTTGCACAGTTGTTCGTGTACCACTGGATCTAGGGGATCCTCCTGTGGCAGCAGGGGGATTGGACTGCCTGATCTTTAGAGGTCCCTTCCAATCCCTAATGCTCTGGGATTCTATTTGACAGAAAAGTTGCTGTTCATGTAGCTGCATGAATAGAGATTTCTGAGTCACAGAGCATTAGGGATTGGAAGGGACCTCCAAAGATCATCTAGTCCCATTTCCCCACCACAGCAGGATCTCCTAGATCCAGTCACACAAGAACATCTCCAGGTGGGTTTGAAACGTCTCCAGAGAAGGAGACTCCACAAAACCTCTGGGCGGCCCCTTCCAGGGCTCTGGCACCATCACTGGGAAGAAGTTCCTTCTCATATTGATGTGAAACCTCCTATGTTCCACCTCAGACACAATTCCCTGGTCCTATCACTGGGTGCCCCTCAGCAGAGCCTGGCTCCATCCTCCTGACACCCACCCTTCACATATTTATCAGCATTCATGAGGTCACCCCTCAGGCTCCTTTTCTCCCAGCTCAAGAGCCCCAGCTCCCTCAGCCTCTCCTCAGCAGGAAGATGCTCCCCTCCAGCAGGTGGCTGCAACAGGCCAGACTCAAAGAATCTTAAAGAAACATGACCAGAGATTCTACGAAATCATTACATTCTGTTTATGAAATTCCAGTTGATATGTAAATGCATTTGCCAGGGACTAACAGCTGTTCCAGAGTCACTTGCTATTTAATGAACGCACAAAACCTGCCTCAGTTGCAATGAGAACGTGAGTTTAATAAGAGCATTAATTACTTCAACTCATCAAATAAGAAGAATGTACTCAAGATTAACACAACGCCGCGCATAGATATCTTATGCAGAGGTTAATCCTTAAATTAATATGTTTTTCTTCCTCTCTTGGTATCTAATTAACTTAGATCATAACAGTTCCAGTGGTCAGACAAATAGGTTCATTTAGTTTTTAAGCCCAACCGGGGTTCGTGTAACCCAAGACCGCTCCTTTCCTTCTGTGAGCGGTCTGAACGAAGTGTTTCAGCGCCGGGACCGTCAGCGGCCGGAGCACAGGCGGATCCCGGATTCTGATTCCAACACACGGCTCGTTACTGCTCCTGGCACCAGCCGTGTGACCATGACAGTTCAGAAGAAAAGGGGAGTATTTCAGTAGTGCACGGGCACCCTGAACAATGATGATGAGGGGAGGGGAGCATCTCCTTGCTGAGGAAGGGCTGAGGGAGCTGGGAGAAAGGGAGCCTGAGGGGTGACCCCATGGATGTTCATCAATATGGGAAGGCCCATGGACTTTCTTAATCATATATAATCACAGGATCACAGAACATTAGGGATTGGAAGGGACCTTGAAGATCATCCAGTCCAACCCTCCTGCCAGAGCAGGATCCCCTAGATCCAGTCACGAGGGACTAGAAGGGACCGCAACAGATCATCCAGTCCAATCCCCCAGCCAGACCCCCTAGACCAAGTCACCCAGGAATCTTCTAACAGTTTCTCACACTGAATCAACTTCTCCACAACCAACTGAACAAACAGCAACCACATGCAACACTTCAAGACCCTCAGCTGCTGCTCCTGCAGCTTGTCCACAGCTTAACCACCAAACACCAACACACACAGTCCCGGAGGATGCGCTCTGCCCCGCGCTTTCCGAAAGCAGTCTCTTTTGAAGGGAACAACCCCGCAGTTAGACAAAACCCAGCCCAAACATCAGTTACTGAAACATGGAGCCTGCGGTACCGAGCAGGCTGCTTTGCCCAACGACTGTGCAGTGGATTCCTAACTTACTACTTATTATTTCTCTCTGTAGTGTACTCCTCATAAACTACAACCACGATGCTAGTAGGTTTCTCAGGACAGCTCAAACACTTTGACAGCAGGCTACTCCTCATAAACTACAACCACGATGCTAGTAGGTTTCTCAGGACAGCTCAAACACTTTGACAGCAGGCTACGCCTCATAAACTACAACCACGATACTAGTAGGTTTCTCAGGACAGCTCAAACACTTTGACAGCAGGCTACTCCTCATAAACTACAACCACAATACTAGTAGGTTTCTCAGGACAGCTTCCGCAAGCATTGGAGGCGCCACTCACCTTGTTCAAGCGGCTGGCTTTTGGTTGAAGTCGTTTTCATCTTGAGTGCCTCCCTAACAGACATGTCACAGCAGGAGCCTTTGTTAGTGTCTTGGTCGCTGTCAGCCTGATCACTGTCCCCATGCCCGCTGTCCCTCAAGCTGGCTCTTTCTGGATCCTTGAACGTGGAGCTACTGGAATACATATTCCAGAAAAAAGGAGAAAGAGAGAGAAGAGAGAAGAGAGAGCTGTATTTACTCGTTCCGAGTGGAATCGTACTCTCCGGCAGCGCGGCGTGGACGAGAACGCAGACGGGGAAGCCGAGGAAGTTATTTAACAGGCCTTACCTTTGAACAAACTGCTGCCTGCTGCCCATGTAATTGGGCTCTGCGGGAAAATTGTCTGTCTGCGGAAGAGAAGGAGAAAAACACGTGTAGTTGTACACTGGACAAATCTCCTGCAGAGCAACAAGATTTCCTAGAGGAGAAATGATTAATAATTCAAAAAATTCCCTTAATCTTCAGATTTGTACATTTTAATTAAATTGGAAAGCGCGGCCGTGTAATTATGTGCTCAGAACAATTAAACGATTCTGGTCCACAAATTACCTGCTAAAGCAAACAAGGAGGCTCCGGAGGCGGCGCTTCCTGCTCGCGGCCTGACGGGTGACACCGGCTGTGCTCTGCCACTAGCCAGGTATCAGCCGCGATGGCTACTGGAAGCGCGGGGAAGGGAGAAGAGTGGCTCCCGCAAGCGGAGCTCGGCCCGTGGTTGCTCCGTGTGCGGGGATCCTGCACCGCAGCACCGCTGCCGGGGTGGAGAACACCGCGGGAAGGGAAGCCGGGGGCTCCTCGGCTGCGGGGGGGTTCTGAACGCCCCTCGAAGAGCGGCGGGAAGACGCCGGGATTCCCTCGCCGGCGTTAACGGCCGCGCGGAGCGGCGGTGGCTGCGCGCAGCGGCGGGGCCGCGCACAAGGACACCACGGGGCTGCGGTGCACGAGCAGGTTTCCAAAGGACGGGCTTCGCTAAGTCTGTCGTGAGTGTATTTTTAGGAGCATGAGCTAAGTGACCGCAGAGGCAGAAGTATTTACAGAGCCCCGAACGACGTGGGAGCCCTGCCGGGGGGAACGGAGCTCCCCTTGTGCCGCCAGACGAAGCCGCTCGGGAGAGAGACCGCATCCTTCACAAAGCCCCGCACCCTGCGCATTCACACGCGGTGCTGCTCCGCGCAGCTGAGCCAGCAGCGACAGAGCTCCCACTGTCCCCTGCACCGCTCCGCGTCGCACCGCCGCGCTCCGCAGAGGCTGCGGGGTCTGCAGGAGCATCTCGCGGACCAGTTTCCACAGCACAGGCGGCGCTCAGCCCTTGGAGCAGAAGGACAAGGCCAGGGCTGATGTCACCCCACGAGTCGTTCGCACAAGCCACTGCTCCCGAGACCTTTGCTTTCTCCTGCCGCTCTTCCCTCCCTTGCTGGGGGCTTGACTTTCCCTTTACAGAAGTACGTGCTGCTGCTCCTGTGGTTGGACTATCAGACCCTGGAGAAGACAAACGAAGGTGCCTGGTGCATAAACCTGCACAACCTGCGCTTCCAAGTGGAGCATCTCCCTGGTGAGGAGAGGCTGAGGCAGCTGGGAGGAGACTGAGGGGTGACCTCACTAACGTCTATAAATGTTTGAAGGGTGGGTGTCAGGAGGATGGAGCCAGGCTCTGCTCAGTGTCATTTAGTGATGGGACAAGGGGCAGTGGGTGTCAGCTGGAACAGAGGAGGTTCCACATCACTTTGAGAAGAACCTTCTTCCCGGTGAGGGTGACAGAGCCCTGCCAGGGGCTGCCCAGGGGGGTTGTGGAGTCTTCTTCACTGGAGACGCTGAAGACCCACTTGGATGTGTTCCTATGCAACTTGGTCTAGGTGATCCTGCTGTGGCAGGGGGCTGGACTGGGTGGTCTTTCAAGGTCCCTTCCAATCCCTAATGATTCTGTGATTCAACAGTCACTGCTGTTTGCAACAGAAAACAGACCCCTGCCCACTGCTTTCAAGGTCCATGTGAAACAGATGTGCTTGTAGAGCACAGACCTCTCATGTGAGCGAGGGCAGAGGCAGCAGATGAAGAGCTGTCTCCCCTTCAGCACGCACGAAGCCAGTTTACACTGCACTTTTTTCCAGCTCCTAGTTACATCCTTAGTTTAAAATCAGGTCTGTACCACACACTTCCAGCTATTGAATGCTTTCCAGTTTAAGGCGTGGATTTACTCAGGTTGGAACAGACTCCCGGGATCATAGAGTCCAACCAGCAACCCTACTCTACAAGGTCACCCCTAAACTTGATCCCCCAGCAGTACATCTAAGCGACTTTCAAACTCATTGAGGAATGGGGACCCAACCACCACCCTGGGCAGCCCAGTTCAGGGCCTGACCACTCTCTCCAGGGAGAATTTCTTCCTAATGTCCAGTCTAACCCTCCCCTGTTGGAGCTTGAAGCCCTTCCCTCTGCTTCTGTCACTAATGACCTGTGAGAAGAGCCCAGCACCAACACCTCTATAGGGTCCTTTCAAATAATTGTAGAGGGTGATGAGGTCTCCCCTCAGCCTCCTCTTCCTCAAACTAAACAGCCCCAACACTCTCCATCTCTCCTCAGAAAATTTCTTCTCCAGACCTCACAAAGCACTACCTAAGTCCTTACAAAAATAACCTGATGATTTTTCAGTTAACTTTCCTTTCTGCTAAACTGTCTGATGCAATCATTGTGACCCATCTGTTTAAAAATGTAGCTTCAAACATCTCTACTTCTAGTGCAAAACTGTTTTTCTCCCGTCAAAATCACACCTCGTTTGGAAACTGGGTGTTTGTGTTGCAGAATCACAGGACATTAGGGGTTGGAAGGGACACTGAAAGATCATCCAGTCCAATCCTCCCACCACAGCAGGATCCCCCAGATCCAGTCACACAGGTACATGGCCAGGTGGGTTTGAAATGTCTCCAGAGAAGGAGACTCCACAACCCCCTGGGCAGCCCCTTGCAGGTCTCTGTCACCATCACCATGAAGGTCCTTCTCAGATTGTCATGGAACCTCCTCTGTTCCAGCTGGCACCCATTGTCCCTTATCCTGTCATTAGATGCCCCAGAGCAGAGCCTGGCTCCATCCCCCGGCAGCCACCCTTCAATCACTGTGACCCTCACACAGCCCGACCATTCTCAGCCCAAAGGAACCTTTACAGCTGCAGACTCACAGACCTGTTTTCCAGGTCTGATCTCTCAGCCACAGATGCCCCAGAAAACTGACCTCACGCTTTCAGTTGCACAAGACATCTGCCTCCCCCTGAGCGCAGCTGCTGTAGAAGCACCATTTCCATTTTTAATGCTGTTGTCTGGCAAAACGGCCGCCGCAAGCTGCTTTTCATTAGCCCTCTGCCTCCCCTAGATCCAGTCGCACAGGAACATAGAAGATAAGCAATGGGGAGGGAAGTTTAAAGGAAGGAAGTTTAAAGTTTCCAACTTTAATTTTAACTCGGCACGGGAAAAAACCCTAAATATTTTCAACAATGTACCAAGGAGACCTTTCTTCTGGGGTAGGAAGACTAATATATCCACAGAACATTAGGGATGGGAAGGGACCTGGAATGATCAGCCAGTCTCATCCCCCTGCCACAGCAGGATCCCCTAGATCCAGTCACACAGGGACATGTCCAGGCAGGTTTTAAATGTTTCCAGAGAAGGAGACTCCACAACCCCCTGGGCAGCCCCTGGCAGGGCTCTCTCACCCTCATCTGGGAAGAAGGTCCTTCTCATACTGCTGTGGAACCTCCTCTGTTCCAGCTCTCACCTGCTGCCTCTTGTCCTGTCATTGGGTGCCCCTGAGCAGAGCCTGGCTGCATCCTCCTGACACCCACCCTTCACATATTGATCAACATCCATGAGGTCATCCCTCAGGCTCCTTTTTTCCCAGCTCCAGAGCCCCAGCTCCCTCAGCCTCTCCTCAGCAGGGAGATGCTCCCCTCCCTCCATCATCCCTGTGGCTCTGCGCTGGGCTCTCTCCAGCAGCTCTGTGTCCTTCTGGAACTGACCATCTAAAAGCTGATAAAAACTCACCTACTCTAAGTTAACCAGCTAAGATCTCTCTAAAAGCATTAGCGATTATAAGGTAATTAATCCCATTATAGAAGGTAATTAATCCCATTTTGGGCATCTAGCTTTAGGTGCAAACTGCTCCTGGAAACGACATTCACCTGTGACTACAGGGGGATGTAAATGGCCAGCAACACGCTCAGCGCAAGACCTAACGCTAAGGAAGATGTGTCGCGTCAGAAGTCAATTACAGGTAATCTTTGGCTATTTCTCTCCTGATAAATAATCAACTATGCATTTTCTGATAAATAAATACAGAAGGAATCATAAAATAAGCATTCATTTGATAGAAATACATGTTAATGCATACTAAAATGCATACAAATACTCATTTTATAGCAACATGTATTTTAAATAATTATAAAATAAGTAAATCTATTCTGATAAATAACAAAAAGTCACTGAAATCAAACCAGATCAACTTTACCTCCCAAAGACATGAACAAACCCAACTCCACCCTCAGGGAACCCCCTTTTCCCATCCGAACAAGACATCCCTGAGAGTCAGATAGTCACAACGTTTTCTTTCTACGTGATTCAAGGCTGAGAGCTGGAATATAAATTAGTAAGGCCAAATGTAGTAAGATATCATCTAATGATATCAACTACCAAGACAGAAATTCTTCTGGAGGGTGGAAACACACTTGGACAAATGATGTCCACAACTGAAGCAAAAGCAGGACTGACTAGTGCCCTGGCTAGAAACCAGAGAATTGAATTCAGTGATGTCAGCCTAACTGTCCACAGCTCCCCGAGAGAAGAGGTCCTGGTTTCATGGTTCATTCTCCTCAGGAGATTTATTCTCCAGATTTGCTTCATGACGGTACATAGTCTCCCAGTCTGACTTTCTTTTGCACTGGACAAACTCACTAGGGGATCCCCCTGTGACAGGGGATTGGACTGGATGATCTTTGGAGGTCCCTTGCAATCCTTAACGTTCTGTCCTTCTGTGAAACATGAAATGTCAGCATGGGATGAAAAGATCATGGTCTGGGGAGAAAATGGGACTAGGAAGATGAGTTGTTGTTTTGAGGAGGTGCGAGATCTGAACACGGGGAGAGGTACCAAGCGTCACGACACACAGAGAGCTGGAGCTGAAAGCACCACATTCATGCTCAGGCTCCTTTGTTCCCAGCTCAAGAGACCTTCAGCCTTTCCAAGCCCTGTGGTGTCCACCCTTCCCAGCTCCCTCAGCCTTTCCTCACAAGGGAGATGCTCCACTCCATCATCTCTGTGGCTCTGTGCTGGAGACTCTCCAGCAGTTCCTCGTGTCCAAGTAAAGACGGAAGCACGGAAAAAGAGAGGAATAACCACTTCACCTGGACCTGTTAGTGGAGTTGCATGCCATAGATCTCCGCCGCTCACCAGTGACACGTACTTACTGAAGCTATTCTGTCAATAAAAACTACATTAAGAACCTTTTGAAAGAGCTTCCCTGTCAATTAGGCTGCAGATACATTCTGTTGCTCCAGTTTTCCTGTCAGTTTAATATACTGGATCATATTAAGAGGGCTGCCTTGTCAATAAGGCAAAGTCGAATCCTATTAATGGAGCTGCCCTGCCAATGTGATCGGCTTCCTATTTATCGAGCTCCCCAGTATTTGGGAGGGCTGTGAAATGGGATTACGGGGTCGGGCTACACACATCAGTCTCCGTGTTACATAAACACCTCCGGAGTCGTGCCCCGCGGAGCAGAGAAACCTGCGTAATCTCTTCTTCCCGTTACATAAACTTCAGATGACAGAGCAGGGGAATCGGTCGCCGTCGCTGGGAAGACAGCAAATCGCCCTCATTCATCACCTCACGATTCATGCTCGGGCTGAGCTAAGGCTGTCCTGTTCCATGAGACAGTCTACTTGGAATCAGAGTCCTTCAGGTAGGAAAGGAGCCTCGGGATCATCCAGTCCAACCACCAATCCTACTCTACAGGTTCCCCCCTAAACTTGCATGCCAGGCTTGCAGAAGTGATGGGAGAGACACGCTCTGCCCTGCCAGCCGGAGATCAAGTCTGCTCTGGAAAACAAAAGGAAAATGGATATTTCAGGAATCAAATCCGAATCGCTCCACAACGTCGATGCTAATTTAGCCTGTGCTGTGTAATCCTGGTGGAACTGGAGCTTGCAAGTGTAATTCCAGTCCCACAGAAACCCTTGGACGTAATTAAGGAGAGGTAGTGCTGGTGCATGAAAACACAGCGCAAGTTCAGCCAGCCCTCTCCTTGACAGAAGCCTTAATGAAGTTGAACTGTAGTTGCTTTTAACCACACTCAACATTAAATAACTACTTTGGATTATCAGGATATACAACAGACCATTAAACCCGATTATGATTTAAAAAAACTTCTGCTTGAAGAGAAAAAAGGAAAGAAAACCATAATCGCATTAATAAGTGAATTAGCAGATCCACTCCCTGGTTCTAACGTCAAAACGTGGCCTTAAGAACACGGTCCAAAACGACACTCGAAGGTCGATGACTCACAGATCATTAGGGACTGGGAGGGAGCTCGGAACATCATCCAGTCCAGCCCCCTGGCAGGGCAGGATCCCCTAGACCAAGGATCCCCAAGGCACCCGAAAGCCCTTACTCGGCAGGAATTCCCAGTTAAGCCAGTAAGTGGGACAGAACCTGTCCTGTTCCCAACACTGCTGTTTTCCTAACAACGAGACAGAGCACAAAGGTTTCCTGAGCAGATAGAAGCTTCCAAACGCTGCAGTGCTGTGAGGTGGAGGAGGAGGTAAAATGAGGTCCCTTCACCACCGACAAACCCTTCGGACTCCTGATCCTGAGCGAGGGGGAAGCAGAGGCGCTGGGTGTCTGCAGTCTGCGCTAACATCCGTCCGCTGCGTCTGCCCTCCTCTGCCCGAGCCCCGCTCGCCAAGGGCGGCCAGCGCGCTCCCACAAGCCATGACCCGGGGTCCGCCGAGAGCCAAGGACTGTTCAGAGCGGTTTCCAGAGCTCTCGGAGCCGGCTGCTCGCTTGAGCGCTGGGATCAGCGACCGGCCCGCAGCGCTCCCACACGAGCCGCGCAAAGCGGAGGAGGGGGCGAGCAGGCGGCCGGGGCTGGCTCGGGAGCTCGGAACACCCCCCTGCGCGCACCGGCCCTCCGTGCCCGCGCACGGTCTGCTCTGCGGGCACGGCCGCGGGGCCGCGCCAAGGGGCTCAGCCGGGCAGCCGGCGGCGCCGCTCTTCGGCTCCGCGAGTCCTCCCCTCGCAGCGGGAAGCACCGGGGACAAGGCGAAGCAGGACCCGCTCCTGAAGCCGCTCTGCCGGCTCCGAAAACACGCAGGGACGGCGACGCTTCCTCGGGTTTTGCCCCCAGGCGACGCGGGGAAGGAGCAAGTAGATCTGGACCGGCTCCTTCCCGTTACAGCGGCGACCCCATCCCTTTGCTCTTCCCAAGATCCCTTCCCAGAAAAGCAACCCTCCCTCCAGCTCCTCCGGAACTGGGAAGAAAAGCACGGACGTTAACACACATCTTACTCGCTGCCATCTAACAACTTATTAGCTTCTAACTTCTTATTTAATAACTAACATCTAATGACTTATATGATCTTTTATCTAATAATTACCATCTACTAGCTTGCACTGTCTTCTAAGTCCTTATCTAATAACTGCCATCTAATAACATCTAATTTCTTATTTAATAGTTAACATCTAATGACTTGCATTATATTTTAATTTCTTATCGAATAACTACCATCTAATAACTTATTAGATAAAGAATTCGATTATAATAATATAAGTACCATCTAGTAACTTACATTACCTTATAAATTTCTTATCTAATAAGTAACATCCAATAGCATATACTACTATCTTCCAATTTCTTATCTAATAGCTGACATCTAATAGCATATACTACTATCTTCTGATTTCTTATCTAATAACATCTAATATCTTACTGTCTTCTAATGTCTTATCTAATAACTACCATCTACACTTCTAATACTTTATTTAATAACTACCATCTAATAACTTACATTACTACCTTCTAAATTTCTTATCTAATGGCTACCATGTAACAGCTTACATTATTATCTTTTAATTTCCTATTTAATGACTAATATCTAATGGCTTATATTATTATCTTCTAAAGTTCTTATCTAACAACTACCATCCAGCAAGGTCCATCCTTATCTTCTCATTTCTCATTTGGGTCGGGGAACTGCGGACGCGAACGCTGCGCCACAGATCCCGGCCGAGGCGCTCCGCGGCCACTTGGCGACGGCGCACAGAGCCCTGCTTTCACACAAACAACTTGGCACCATCATTTCCTCTCCGCTCTAGAAAGAGACACAGGAGCAAGCGCGCTGCCAGCACGGCGCCTGGATTTGTAACGGGACTGTAGGTCACAAAGCGTTACGGCTTCACATCCCTGCGCAAGGAGATTTTCAGCTGTAAATGGGGATGAGCTGGTTTATTGTTTGTGACATTGGATAAATAATTTAGGCTGCGCAAACGTAACATGAGGTTTGTCCCCAAATGTAGTTCATATAGAGTCCTAACGGCCGTAACAGTCGCGCGCCGATGAGGAGGTGCCTCGTAAAACAGAGGTCTGATCGCCTGCACCGTGAGAACAGCAGCAGTGGCCAAGCAGGCTTGGACAGAAGACATAAGGCCTGTCAGCTGTAGGGCTTTATACAACCATTCACCACTCTGTCACGTCAGCACTAACCCACCGCCGCGTCTCCACGCAGGGCTGTCTATAAACGTGATTCAGAACAGGCAGAAACAATCATAGAACCATTAGGGACTGGAAGGGACCTCGAAAGATCATCTAGTCCAATCATAGAACCATAGGATCATTAGGGACTGGAAGGGTCCTCGAAAGATCCCCGGTCCAATCCCCCTGCCAGAGCAGGGCCACCTAGAAGAGCTTGTCTTTCTCAGCACAATCAGCTCTTCTGGAGCGCACAGTCACTTACACAGGGAACCACAGCATCACTGAACACTAGGCATGGGAAGGGACCTCAAAAGATCATCCAGCCCAATCCCCCCACTGCAGCAGGACAGCCACAGATAAACTGTGAACTCACAGACATTGGAGCTCTGACTTTGACCTGGAGTTCCTCAACAGCCTGGAAAAGAAGAGGTGGTCTAATTGCCAATCTCATTGCAACTCGCTGTAACGGGACTCTGAAATCAGACCTTGCTGTGGAAATAAAGAAGGTACCACATCAGAAATGTTCTCTGTGGAGATTATAGGATTAGGAACAGTCCTCGTTCTGTTCCAAACCAGTGTTTGGCAACATCATGGGCACCGCTGCAACTTCCACCAGGGACAGAAAGACTGAATGTTTGGCTGAGGAGCTGGTTAGAATAGAGGCAGCAGGTTATGGATTCACCTCTGCCCCTCAGGAGCAGGGTGCTCACCCAACATCTGAGCCCTTCTTTCACAAGAGAGTGCACAGTACCACAGCTGAAGGGACCTCGCAAGATCACCCAGTCCAATCTCCTGCCACAGCAGGAGCCCCTAGCCCAAGTCACACAAGAACATCTCCGGGTGGGTTTCAAAGGTGCAATTCCCATGCCACTTCATTAACTGCCATAAACTCCCAAGAACAAGTACATTTCGGTTTGTTAGTCGATTTTCTTTAAATCGTCTAGGTATGAAGTCATAAAATGCAAAGCATCCTTCAAGATCAAACTTGAAGATCAGGAGCAAACTTGCAGAATCACAGAACATTAGGGATTGGAAGGGACCTCAAAAGATCATCCAGTCCCACCCCCCTGCCACAGCAGGATCCCCTAGATCCAGTCGCACAGGAACATCCCCAGGTGGGTTTGAAATGTCCCCAGAGAAGGGGAGACCACAATGTCCCTGGGCAGCCCCTTCCAGGGCTCTGGCACCTTCACAGTGAAGAAGGTCCGTCTCATATTGATGTGGAACCTCCTCTGCTCCAGGTCACACCCGCTGCCCCTTGTCCTGTCACTGGGTGCCCCTGAGCAGAGCCTGGCTCCATCCTCCTGGCACCCACCCCTCATATATTGATCAACATCCATGGGGTCACCCCTCTGGCTCCTTTTTCCCAGCTCAAGAGACCCAGCTCCCTCAGCTTCTCCTCAGCAGGGAGCCACTCCACTCCCTTCATCAACTCTGTGGCTCTGTGCTGGACCCTCTTCACCTCATTCACCTTCCACTAAAATAGGATTAGACTCTTACTCCTAGGAGCTTGTCTGTCAAACTTCACGGCAGGGAACGCTGAAAGGCAACGGTGTGCAGCCCTAGCCCTGCAGACCGGTGAAGGATTGCCGTGCCAACCTTACCCACAGCACAGCCAGCAGCGCCGGTGCATTGGTGACCGAAGCCACCAGCGACCTCAGGAATGTGCAAGGAGCGGGCAGACACTGGCAGGAATTAATCAGCCATTTTCACACATCTGCCCAAGGGAGGTTTTGTAATTGCAAAAATTTACTCTCAGACTGCTGAGACTCATAGTAATTACGTTCCTTTTTTAATAGAAATAGCCACAGGTAGTAACAAATTGGGTTTGGAGATGAGGAACTGGGCAGGCATTCTGACCCAAATTAGCAGGCAATTGTCTTTATTACAAACTGCGGCAGAAAACCTGTGGCTCACAATCGGAACCTGAACAAACACCTTCCTTCCAATGAAGTCTCCTCCTCCCACCGCTGGTCACCACCTGTGTTTATTTCCTCAATAACTGGTAGCAGCAAGACCACTGTGACTACTAGTCATTTTTGAAATCTACAGATCTTTGCCAACGCCAGCAAAATCCCCACAGCTTATGTCTGATTGTTAAGACTTTCAAGAGTTAAGATTCCATGATTTAGAAGTCGAGATTCCATGATTTAGGAGTCGAGATTCCATGATTTAGGAGTCAGTGTTAAGATTTTTAAGACTGAAGACTGAATGGTTTAAGATTTAATCATTCAAGAGTTAATGTTCAGATTTTTAAGATGTAATGATTTCGATGCAATGCTCAGATTTTTCAGACTTCAGATGTCTCCACTGTCCGAAAGCGCGTTTGCAACTGGCGAGCGCAGGGGAGCACTTCAGACAAGATGTTTGATGCTGGAAGGAACTATCCTGCCCTCGGTGCCATTCCTGCACTGCTGCAGCAGCGAGAGCTGTGCTGGGGCCGATCAAACACGCGTCGGCAAATGAAGAAATCAGCGGGAGCAGCTATTTCTGCCCCTTGCAGAAGGGTCTCCTGCCCGGCCCGAGAAGCAGCCACGGGCAGGCTGAACAGACAACCGCGTTTTCGGACTGGGACAAAACGCAGCCTGCGCAGCCACAGAAGTGACACCAACCATTCTGTGTCCCTGCTTTGCACCTGACGGCCACGGCGCTGGCGGAGCCGCTTCTTGCTATGGAACTACAAGATGCAAATTGTCATCTGCTTCTTTAATGCTCCACACAGCTGGGAGCTGCTGCATCGGTCTCGCACGTTACGCGGTCGCCACCTCCTTCCCATCATTACCCTCAGTTCTGAAGTCAGAAAGCACAACGCAGTCCTGAGCAAGAGGTAAACCTGCCACCATGAAGTGGAAAAGGAGGCACTTCCTCACCTAGACTCCTGCCTCAAGAGGAAAAAAGGCAACAGCATTGTTCTCTGCACTCGATGCTCTGGGTAGCAGCAAGGAGTGTGGACTGATGTCTCCTTCTCTGGAGAGGTTTAAAACCAACCTGGACATGTTCCTGTGCGACTGGATCCAGGACACCCTGCTGTGGCAGGGGGATTGGACTGGACAATCTTTCGAGGTCCCTTCCAGTCCCTACTGGTCTGTGCCAGTCTCTTGCAGAGCAGCTACACAGCCACGCAGAGGTCGTAGGCAACAGCCGATGCCGTGGCCGCGCACTGACCGTCAATAAGGCCTGTCACCGCACCCTCACACAACTTGTGTTACCTGACGCCAGCCCGGATGCCCAGATAGTTTCTCGGGCATCATGGCTGTCGTTTGTAAAAGGCTTTTCAACGCCTGCCCAAGCACTGTGAATTCCACTGTGTTCTCTCTGTCGTTTGAGGCACCGCAGTGATGAAGGGATCAGAAATAGCTCGCTGCTGCTTTCCAGCTGTGGCTGGATAATCTTGCCCACGCTCATCAGAGCGGGATTACTGTTATGATCTTCGGATGTGCATCGCAAATCACACAGGGCTGTGCAAAACACCACTAGGAGCAAACCCACGGGCAGCAGGACTGTCTCAGCAGAGAATCACACAGCACCACAGACTCGCAGAACATCTGCGATTGGAAGGGACCCCCAAAGATCATCCAGTCCCACCCTCTGCCACGGCAGGATCCCCTAGATCCAGTCACACAGGGACACGTCATGTTGCAGGCAAAGTGAAACAAGCAGCTTTCACAAGCAAAGGAAGGGAAGCAACAGGGAGTAGTTCAGGCAGCAGAGGCTCACAGATTGCAGGACGAGGCCTGCAGGTGCTCGTGCACATCAGCAACTCCATTGCTGCAAGCGATCTGTTCACTGCAGTGGGGCTACTGACCTGCACTAATCACAGAATCATGAGGGATTGGAAGGGACCCTGAAAGATCCAATGCCCTGCCACAGCAGCATCACCTAGATCAAGCCGCACAGGAACATATCCAGGTGGGTTTGAAAAGTCTCTAGAGAAGGAGACTCCACCACCCCCCTGGGCAGCCCCTTCCATACATCAACTGAAGGAGTGTTTTAAGGACCATAACGCCAGTGCAACAGAACATGTTTCCACAGGCCTCAAAAGCAGCTCTGCACAGGTCAGGGAGGTGATCCTGCTCTTTCCAGATCTGTGGGAAAGCAGTGTTTCCACAGAAGATCACAGAACATTAGGGATTGGAAGGGTCCTCAGAAGATCATCTAGCCCAATCCTCACTACAGGTAGACAAAAGCCCAGCTGCTGAACCTGAGGCGCATTGCTAAAGGAATAGTCTTTCTACTGGCACTTGTAGAACTTTATAGCTTTTAAATGTTCTCATTATCTAATATTTGAATGAAACTGAGAGAAATGTTTTCAGGAAGAACTACTGCAAGTTTCTTTCGTCCTTTTTCGGTCGCCCGTTCTCAAAACTCAGCTGCAGCTACGCAGTCTGAGCCGTGCGAGGTTGCTTAGCAATCGGCCGAGGAGGAGCCAGCAACACCGTCAGGAAGGGGACCGACACGCTCTGCCTTGAAGTCACGGCTCCCAGCAAACGGAACACACGCACCGAGGGCGATCCGAGGCAGAGTTCTGTCAATAAAGCGACACCCAGGACTGTCCTTAGGAAGGCGTCGTGCCTGCAGAAGCTCCCATCGCAACCCACACGCCTGCTCTTGCACGAACCCTTCAGCCCGTATTAAAAATGCATTAAAACCCTTCCAAAAGGTAAATAGCGGCCCCATGTTTGTTTCGAGCTCATTTGTCGGGCGCGCTCGCGCGGTTCGCAAACAGCAGCTGTCTGCAGCGCGAAGTTTGCAGCTTTGAAGGCTCAGGATTGATTCTGAACGCACCGGCTTTCAGGCACTACAAAGGCTGCTCTCTGCTGATAAAGGCAGTAAACAAGAAATTGTCCTTTCAGTTGCTCCCTTTAATGTTTTTCTTTAATTAAAAATCAATCAAAAACCATTGCAACATTAGAAATTTCAAAATTAAGGCATTAAAAGTAATGTTTCGGGGCTGTGACACCCTGTGCCACCCAGGGAGGGCGGAGGCAGGGTGCTCCTGCGGGGTTTGTGCTAGCTCAGGCTTCCTTTGCACTGCAAACGTTGTGGATCAGGACCTAAGAATCACAGAACACCAGGGGCTGGAAGGGACCTCGAAAGCTCATCCACTCCGATCCTTCTGCCACAGCAGGATCCCCTAGATCCAGTTGCACAGGAACACATCCAGGTGGGTTTGAAATGTCTCCAGAGAAGGAGACTCCACACCCCCCTGGGCAGTGCTCTGCCACCCTCACTGTGAAGAAGCCCCTCAACACAGGTAATTCATTGAGGAAAAAGTTCAAAATACGAAGACAGAAGCCTGGACGCTATAAAAGCAGCAAAGCAAAACTCTTTTTAAATATCTTTTGATTATTTTAGCACAATTCCTTCCCTGTAATCAGACCAAAGCCTATTTATGTAAATTAGTTACTTCCAGAGCCTCATTTATCCAACCTGTATTTATCCTTTGATCACCAAGCTTGTTAACTTCAATGGTCTCTCATTGTTACGATTCATTTTCCCACAATTAGGCCGTTTAACCAGCTGGTTTTTTTCCTCCCAGTAAGTACCTGCGGAGGCGCCGATCGCACCGGGCAGCGACCTGCCGGACGCGCCGTGCGCTGCCCGGGACACGCACCGCAAACACCCGCAGCCGCGGTGCCCCCGCAACCAGCAGACACCCCTGCGGCACGGAGAGAGCAGGAGCTGCTCTCGGACGCTGCCCGGCGCTCGCTCCGCACGTCTGCCACCGCAAGCGCCTGCGGTGCTTCGAGCAGAGGTCCCACCCGCGCAGCTGACACAGGCTGCGGTGTCTCGTCGCGGGAGTGTGCCCTCCCCGCTTCAGTCCTGCTCCGGCCGGGCACCGGGACGGCAGCGTGCGGCCAGCCGGCAGGGAGCGGGATGCAGCGAGACGCTTCTCTGTTCGGGAAAGCAGAGGAACTCTGATCTGGCAGGTACCTCGCAAAGCCAGGAGACAGGTCCGTGGCTAAATTCAAACGCTGGTCATCCGAAGGATTTTACTTGCCTGGATTGCTTATAGCACACTCCCTTGAAAACAGATCACGCAGCATCACAGGACTTTAGGGATTGGAAGGGACCTCGAAAGATCATCCAGTCCAACCCCCTGCTACAGCAGGATCCCCTAGATCCAGTTATTAGGGATTGGAAGGGACCTCAAAAGATCATCCAGCCCAGTCCCCCTGCCAGAGCAGGATCCCCTAGATCTAGTCACACAGGAACATGGCCAGGTGGGTTTGAAATATCTCCAGAGAAGGAGACTCCACCACCTGCCCTGGGCAACCCCTTCCAGTGCTCCATCATCCTCATTGGGAAGAAGTTCCTTCTCATATTGATGTGGAACCCTCTCTGTTCCAGCTGACAGCTACTCCCCCCTGTCCTATCACTAGATGACACTGAGCAGAGCCTGGCTCCAGATGGATCTGAAGTGACCTTATCAAGCAGAAACTATATCAGCAGCCTCTGGGTTCCAGCTAGAAGCGATACAACTTCTCGAGGAGGTTATTTAAAGCACTGCCTGATATCCTAATTAACAGGGACATTCATAAGAATTTGCTTGTTCGTGGATGTAGCACTTAGTGCTGAGTATTTTATCTAAAGTGCTTAATAATTCATCGATTTCTCTTCTTCCTCACAGGACTTACAGTAACTAACCCAAAGTCTTCTACTGCTAAAAAACAAAGTCAGCTGCAGTCTAGAAAACAAAGGTTGCACTAAAAAGACCACGATCATTGGACTGGATGATCTTTCGAGGTCCCTTCCAACCCTAACTGTCTGTGATTCTGCAAATAAATGACTAGGGCTTAGGACAGACCCTGCCTAAGACTACCAGGCTCCATCTCCTCTTCCCACAGCAGCCCAAGCAACGGCCAGTGCATTTCCTTGTTGCCCCCCCTTAAAACACAACAAGCGAAACGCCTGACCCAGCGGCACTCCTCCCAAACCCCACGTTGCCGCTCTCTCCCCGGTGCCCTGTTGCCGTTACGCTGTGCGCCGGCAGGAGCAGGCAGCCCCCCGAGAGCTGCACTTGTTTCCTTCATTTCTGGACCCGTTCGTGCTGGTTTCACCACGTCTCCTACAACGGAAGTCGAGACACAACTGAAAGCATAAAGCTCTCCGGCTGTCTGCTGCAGAAGGATTTGTCCCAGCTGCTCTGCTCTGACCTCTTGACATCAGAAGATTGCTTCTATAATTTCAGAGATAAAAACCAGGGCTGTGTTTCTGCTCTGGCCAACAAATCACTAACTTCCTCTCACAGCAAATTCCTACCTGTTGGCAAACACCCGTGCTAGTCTCAGAGGGACTCTCTTGTGCGGGAGGGGACTCCTCAGTCTTTAGGAGGCATCTCAAGGTACAGGCTGTTTGCTTCAGCAGCAGCACAGACAGACCTTCTTTATACATAAAAGTGTCTTGTAGAGTGAAACCCAAAACTTCCTTGGCCAGGCTTTTCAACTTGGGCTTCTACAGGAAGTTCAACAACGAGAGAAGGAGCTACCAAGCAGGATCTTTCAAAACACAGCCCTCCTGACACTAGGACTAATCTAGGAGTAACGCAAGGAGGTCTAGAACGAGCAGACCAGACACACAAAGTTGTCCTCATTGTTGTGAGCCAAGTTATAGTTAGAAGATACTAAATGCAGTAGTCAGTTATCCACAAGGTACATAGACAGTCATAGAATGCTCCAGGCTGGAAGGGACCTCGAGAGGTCACCTAGTCCAACCTCCCTACCTCGGTCAGGCCACTCAGAGCCTCATCAAGCCTGACCTTCAGTGACTCCAGGGAAGGGGCCCCCACCACCTTCCCATTTGGCAGCCCATTCCAGCCATCAACCACCCTCACAGTGAAAAACTTGTTTCTGATACTCAGCCTAAACCTCTCCCTTCCCAGCTTGAGCCCAGTGCTCCTCGTCCTGTCCACTGCTGTTATCTCACTTAGAGGAACCTACTTCCAGAAGCCTATTTGTTTAGAGAAACTGTTTCCCTTCATCAGTCACTCTTTTATCTACCAGAAGCCTCCACTAATAAACTGCAAGTTGCCCACCCAGGCAGACTGACAACAACTCAGGCCACTCACCACAATCCAGTTCCTCAGGCAGACTGAGGAACTTCTGGAAGGGCAGATGTGGCCATACGTGCGTGTGCTGGTATCTGCTACCTCTTTTCTCATGTCTGCTCTGGGGCAAAACTCTGTTTCTTAGCCAGATGAGAAGGACAGTTTGAGTCACTCACCAGAACAAGATGAGCAGGACCTTCCCAGTAGTCTTCAAGGTCTGGAGAGGTCCCTTCCAACCCCTAGGAAACCTCCTCGCAGCCATGCAGGTGGTTCCATTTTCTCCTGCTTTCTCCCAGGGAAAAAGGAGAAGCCTGGACCCTAAGTGACTCAAAGGCTGCACGACGTTTAATCTGGCGACGAGGCTCGGGCAGCAGGGCTCTGCACGCCGCTGCCTTCAACAGCCCCATGCTTGAGGGCACAGTTGCTACAGCACATCTGCAGCAGGAGTGCTGGGGCCAGGCTGCTCTAACCCTCCCACTGCTCCTCAGGCACCTGGAGCTCATCAGCCATCAGATCTACAGAGGCACTCACACCTTCAAGCCTTTTGCACTAACGAGAGCTGAGGCACACAAGATCCATGGCTGCGCAGCCAACATGTCACCCACACACGTTCAAATTATCGGCTTCACGGACTCGTTGGGGTTGGAAAAGACCCTTGTTAGTAGATCCATGTTCACATCACTTCACAGCTGGCTTGAAAATTCTCGCTGGCTTGGACTGAAAATGGCCCTTTACAGCATCACAGAATCATCATCCAGGTTGGAAAAGACTCCTAGGATCACGGAGTGCACCCAGCAACCCTACTCTACAAGGTCACCCCTAAGCCAGAGCCACCAGCATCACATCTAAGAGCCTTTCAAACACATCCAGGAATGGGGACTCCACCCCCACCCTGGGCAGCCCTCTCCAGTGCCTGACCACTCCCTCCAGGAAGAATTTCTTGCTGATGTCTAATCTAGCCCTCCCCTGTTGGAGCCTGAAGTCTGTGTGGCACTGAGGAAGTTAATCACCTCACGTGAGTAACAAGCAACCATGATGCTGCAAAGCACTGAGTAAACACACCAGTCCTCAAACAGTGTTTTAACAGATGGGTTTTGAAGCATGGGGTGGGGGGTGTGTGTGTCTAAACGTGGTCACTTAAAGTCGACAACACCACTCCTACACCCATCAGACACCATTTTGTTCACCTGCTGGTCATTTTGGGTCAGTCTGAAGCCCATCATCACTAAGCAGCACGTTACCCACAGCCAGTGATCGATCCAGTGGCATAAAACCCTACGCGTGAGAACCGGGGAATCACCCAGCCTGCTGGTGCACCACCTCTGACTAGTCAGCAAGGAGGAAGAAGATGTTCGGCCCTCCTAGTACGACGGAGGGAATCTGCCTCTGGCTGAGAAACACCGTGTGTTTGGCCTCAAACATTTCTGGATTCAACTGGATGCACTAAGATGCACTGGTAGAAGACTTGGCAGCTGTGCACACACACACACACACACATATATATATATATTTGATATTGAGATATACAGACAGCCATATAGGCAACTATCTGTGTCGTACTTATTGACAGAGCTCTAATATACCTATACATCAGATAGATATAGGCGTAGACACAGATCTATATCCTACGGAGAGATCTACCTCTAATACAGCTATATATTAGATAGAGACAGATACATGGATGATATAGATACACACCTACACCATATCTATCCAATATATCTATATATTAGATGTAGATACAGATACAGATCTATATCCTATATAGAGATCTATCTCTAATACAGCTATATATTAGATAGAGACAGATACATGGATGATATAGATACACACCTACACCATATCTATCCAATATATCTATATATTAGATGTAGATACAGATACAGATCTATATCCTATATAGAGATCTATCTCTAATACAGCCATATATTAGATAGAGACAGATACATGGATGATATAGATACATACCTACACCATATCTATCCAATATATCTATATATTAGATGTAGATACAGATACAGATCTATATCTTATGTAGAGATCTATCTCTAATACAGCTATATATTAGATATGTAGATGATATAGATATATATCTATACCACATCTATATTACATACATAGATATACAGATGATATAGATACATATCTATACCATATCTAATATATCTATACATTAGATGTAGATACAGATAAATATCGATATCCTATATAGACATCTATCTCTAATACAGCTATATATTAGATAGAGACAGATATATGGATGATATAGATACATATCTATACCATATCTCTCTAATACATCTATATATTAGATAGATATAGGTGTAGATACAGATAAATATCTATATCCTATAAAGATCTATCTCTAATACAGCTATATATTATATAGAGATATACAGATGATACAGATACATATGTATACCATATCTCTCTAATATATCTATATATTAGATTTAGAGATACAGATACACATAGTATATAGATAACTATCTATATTGTAACTATCTAATATACCTATATATTAGATTTAGAGATACAGATGACTATCTATATCAGATATATCTAATATATCTATATATTGTCTAGGTATAGAGATAGATGACATAGATATACATGATTAGATACAGACACACACACACACACGGCTGTTGGAGGACGTACATCTGTATCTACAAAGTTCTAGTACGAGGCCCTGGCTGGAGAACGTGGCCGTCGCACGCTTGCCGAGAGAATGAGACAGCAGTCCTGCCCTGTGACCGTTGGAGCGGGAGGTTGCTGCAGCTCAATAATACCCCTGGAAAAACTACGGCGAATATTCGCTGGAGAACACTTACACAATTGTTCTCCTTGCTCGTAACAAAGAAAACTGCTTTTTTCTGAGCTGGCTAATGAGAGGAGATGATAAAGCTGCCGGTTCGATTCTGCATCGTTTTTCCCACTGGCTACACCTTTGATTCTTAACTGTGCAATTTACTTTTCCAGACACAGGTTTCCTGCAGTGATGAAGTACACAGCAGACCCAGAGAGAGAGGCTGATCCTTTCCTATTTCTTCCTACCTCTGCAGTTTGAATTTTACATGAGGCAGAATTATAGGACCAGACACAAAGTAGTGACTACATTCTAAATGCAAATTTAATAGAAAAATTTACTCCAGGGATGTTGAGATAGAGAATACAAAATGTATTTTAGTAATGCAGAATTACGGTGGAGAGGGGTAGGATCTTCCCATCCAGCTGATTTAACTCTGGGTCTTTCCTAAATAAACCAGCTACTCTGCTCTTTTCCCATCTAGCTGTTTTTACTATGGGCGTGGACATGTTCCTGTGTGACTGGATCTAGGGGATCCTGCTGTGGCAGGGGGATGGGACTGGATGATCTTTCGAGGTCCCTTCCAATCCCTAACGTTCTGTGATGCTGTGATACTCTGCTCTTTTCCCATCTAGCTGCTTAAAGTCTGGGTCTTTCCTAAACCAACCAGCCACTCTCCCCATCCAGCTACTTTACCTCTAGGTCTTTCCTAAACAAAACCAGCTGCTCGGCTTTGTACCGTGTGTTTTGCCAACACAGCTACAAAACACATCATCAACAAGAAGGCTGTTTGCTAGGGAAAAATGCATTTCCCGAGCCTGCTGGCTGTTCCAACCTCCAGAAGACGCTGTGTAGCTACTCAGAGCAATCACACCCAGTAGTAGATGTGCCAGTGTGCGCTGTGAGGAGTTACTCTTCACACTTGTCGTCATGAAAACCTTACAGAAACCACAACACACCTTTTTTTTCAGGGAGAAAACTCATCTTTTAGCTTTATATAGATCTCATGGAAAAAATAAGAAGTCATGACTGATATTATACAGTGAGGACTGTAAAATGAAAAAGGAATCGTATTTGCCACAGGGATTTTACACTACTATTCCATCTTTACTACTCAGTAGCATCAATACGTGAAGCAGTTGCCTTGCGTAGACATTACGTGGTCGCAGGAAAGGATCATTTTCTGACTTTCAGGAGCTCTTACACTTCTCAGTGGGAAAGAAGCCGTGTTGGCTGGGTTTCTGCAGCATCCTGACAACTCCATCTGACAGCAAAAAAAGTTGACGTGACTCGAGCAAGTGCCATCGGAAGGTGGGTTTTCGCAAAGCAGGAATTATAAATCAAATTATCTCGCGCTACGCCCCAAACCAAACTCCTTCCTGAGGTGTCACTTTTTGTTAGAGTCAATTTCAGGTCGCAGAGTAGCTCCGCTCACCTAATTCAGAGCAACACGCACCCACGGGAGGCAGAAGGCAACTGGTTCTGTGCCACGACTCGGCGGCGGGTTGGGGATGAGCTCACAGTGCCTCTGTATGTCCATCCTCCTTTCTCTGCTCAGTCCTTGTTCCAGCCTTTTTTGTCCTTTTGTGTTTCCAGTTACAAAAATCCCAGTCACAGGCCATAAGCTACTGAAATTTTGGTCACTGAACTTGCCAAAAATTGATGTTTCTTTTTAGTTTAAAACACTGGGTGCAGCTGGCAACTGGACCGTTTGCTGTTCGCTGGCCACAGGGCATTACGAACGCCAGGGTGCTACGAATTTTCTCGGTGCAGCTGCCTTTCTCACCGGCTGCACCAGAGTCTGTGGCACTTCTGACACGCTCAGCCCACTCCCCTGTGACTCAGACCAGCACGTTAGGAGAAGCACTGGGTAAAACAGACATGGCACCTCCAATGGATTCGGTGGTCATGGCCCAGAGCCTGGTGCAGCCCCAGCGTTGCCAGTCGCCCTGGAGCACACCTGCAGCTATTTGAACATCAAGCTGCCTCCATCACGAAGTCAGACGCAACGAAATCAGCCGCAGCCAAACCCTGCCCTCACCCTCCACTCTGCAGGTTCACCACCACCCTGGAACAACAGCTGCTGTGTCTGGACCTTAAACCACCTGCTGAAGATAGTCCTTCTTTGATTGGCAATGGATTAGCACCCCACAGCAAACAGACCACACTCTGCCGTAGCAGAGGACAGTGTGGATGGATCACTCTTTGATTGGCAATTGATTAGCACCCCACAGCAAACAGACCACACTCTGCCGTAGCAGAGGACAGTGTGGATGGATCACTCTTTGATTGGCAATTGATTAGCACCCCACAGCAAACAGACCACACTCTGCCGTAGCAGAGGACAGTGTGGACGGATCATTCTTTGATTGGCAATGGATTAGCACCCCACAGCAAACAGACCACACTCTGCTGTAGCAGAGGACAGTGTGGATGGATCACTCTTTGATTGGCAATTGATTAGCACCCCACAGCAAACAGACCACACTCTGCTGTAGCAGAGGACAGGGCAGATGTACAGCCAGAAGTCAGCCCAGCTGCACCTTCTAGATGAGCTTCGGTACGAGACAGAGCATGTACGTCCTTTGCTATGAGGCAACCACAGGTACTGATTCAGGCTACTGGCTACTGACTCGTCGGTTTTGCTGTCTGATGCCATGATGTTGAGTTTTGTTAACATTTGGGAGTCAAGAGGGAATCACCACATTCTCCTCCCATTTGACTAAGCAGAATTTTCACTGCTGAAGGTTTGGTTGTTTGTGGGGAGAGGAGAAGGCAATGGGGCCCAAATGATAAGGTTCTGCTTAAAAAAAAACACCTCTTCATGTGTCTCTAAAGTCCAAAGAATTACATGAAAAAGATGAGAGCACACATCTTGGGAGGGTATCTCCTGCTCACACGCAGGCCTAGAGGGCCACCAGGCACTGCTGCAATAGATGTCCTCAGTCTGGGCGACTGCTGGCTACTGCAGAGGAGAAGACTCCTTCGGAAACACCCTCCCCCTTCCCCACCCCCAGTGAAAGCAAGAGCTGTGGAAGAGACAACCTCTACCTGAGAATCCGCTGGGAAACGCCCCCGTGCCCCCACACTGCCTGCCCGCACTCTCCTGTACAGCACCCAGTGGGGTTTGCTTTGGGATCACTCTGGAGAACACCAGACGTGGTCTGGCTCCACCTCACCAAGTCCACCTCTCTGGGGTGGCTTGTGGTCGTCAGTGGTGCCTGACAGCAGCTTCCACTGCAGACAAAAGGTCACGTTAAGCCAATGTCTCAAGCGAGGTCCAGGGTATTCTAAAAGTCTCCTACCTGAATTATGGACATCCGGCTCGGGGGAGCCTCGCTGGCGTTAGTCCCTTGCCCTGTGAAGCTGGTGTGGCAGCCCACATGTCCCTGGGGTACAGTCAGGTTGTTGGATGCGGGCTTCAGGTACATCACCTCAGACCTGGGAGAGCTGAGGGGCAGGCGGGTCTGGTAGTCAAAGTACATGGGTGAGGTGGCCAAGGATGGGCTGCTCACCACGTTCATGACATTGAGGGGGCCCCGGCTGTCCTCGCCCTCACTGGGCACCAGCATAATGTCATTCTTGCTGATCTTCTTCTTCTTGCCCTTGCCCCCTCCACTGCCATTGCCTCCTCCTCCCCCACCAGTGCCTCCCCCTCCTCCCAGCTGCGGGTGGCTGTACTCGGCGATGCGGCAGTTGTAGGTGCGGATCTCCTTGTTCTCCCGCTTGCACTTCACGGCAATAGTGATCATGGCAGCCAGCAGGATGATGGAGACGGTGCTCAGCGTCACAATTAGGGGCAGCGACAGGTCCCAGTGCGGTCGCCGGTGCTGCTCGCCGTTCACCTGCGGCTCACCAGCCTCAGGCAGGGGTCCTGCCAGAGCCCTGACAATGAGCTTGGCCACTGCAGAGAGGCTGGGCTTGCCATGGTCACTGACTTTCACCACCAGTTCAGCCACAGGGCTGAGCTCCTCCCAGTAGGGGTGCAAGGTGCGTATCTCGCCGCTAGTGGGGTCCATCTCAAACAGGTGCTCCTCATTGCCTTCCACTATCTCATACGTGAGGCGCCCACTCTCCCCGAAGTCGCTGTCCAGGGCGCGGACGGTGCCCACGGGGTAGCCCACCCCGGCATTGCGTGGCACCTGCAGCTCGGCAGTGTCATTGATGAGGGTGGGCAGGACGATGAGAGGCGCGTTGTCGTTGACGTCGAGGACAGTGACACGCACCGTGGCGTTGCTCTCGCGGTGCGGTGAACCTGAGTCTTTGGCCAGCACACGAAACTCAAAGTGCTTTGTCTGCTCATAGTTGAAGCTCCTCAGGGCATAGATAGCACCATTGGTGGGGTTGACGGAGACGTAGGTGTAGATGGAGACGTCGCCTACGTGCCCAGGCAGAATGGAGTATGAGACAGTCCCATTTTGTCCCAGGTCGGGGTCCTGGGCCAAGACAGAGCCCAAGTACTCTCCAGGGATGTTGTTCTCAGGCACCTGTAACACGTAGAGGTTTTTGCTGAAGCGGGGTGGGTTGTCATTCTCATCGAGGATACGGACGGAAAATGACTTGGTGGAGTTGAGCGGGGGGTTGCCCCCATCACGTGCCACGATGGTCACATTGTACTCATCCTGTGCCTCGCGGTCCAGGGGCCGATCGGTGACTACAGTGTAGAAGTTGTCATAATTCTCCTCCAGGGTGAAAGGGACGGCTCCAGGCCCACCGCCGCCACCCAACACCCGGCACTGGAGCTGCCCGTTCTTGCCCGAGTCACGGTCGGTGACCCGCACCAGGGCGATGACAGTGCCTGGCGGGGCAGCCTCGCTCAGCGCTCCTTGGCGAACAGAGACGAAGCCAATGGTGGGCGCATTGTCGTTGCGGTCGATGAGGCGGACGGTGACTTTGCAGTGAGCCGGGATGGGATTGGGCCCCAAGTCCCGAGCCTGGACATCAATCTCAATGAGGCCACTCTCCTCATAGTCCAGGTTGCCCTTGACACGGATGAGACCACTCTGCGGGTCGATGCTAAAAAGGTCCCGGACGCGCTCGGGTGCGTAGCCGCTGAAGGAGTAGAGCACCTCTCCGTTGGTCCCCTCGTCAGCATCGGTGGCATTAAGGTCTATGACAGCTGTGCCCAGCGGTGCATTCTCTGGCAGCTCCACCACGTAGGAGGCTGCCTCGAAGACGGGGCTGTTGTCATTTGAGTCGATGAGGCGCACGTTGATCTGCACTGTGCCCGAGCGCGGTGGGTCTCCCCCATCCAGCGCCGTCAGTACCAGGGTGTGGTGGCTCTGCTCCTCACGGTCCAATGGCTTCTGGATGACCAGCTCTGGAAACTTCGTGCCATCGCCACGCGACTTCACGTCAAGGGAGAAGAGCCCATAGTCATCGCGGGTGAGCAGGTAGGTGCGCAGCCCGTTGTCCCCGGCGTCTGGGTCATGGGCGCTGGTGAGGGGGAAGCGGGTACCCGGCGCGGCGTTTTCGGAGATGTCCATGTCCACTTGGTCCGAGGGGAACGCCGGCGCATTGTCGTTCAGGTCCTGAATCTCCACCTTGATCATGCAGATCTCCTGGTCGTTGGCGAACACCTCGAGGGACAGCTGGCACTTGGCACTGCGCCGGCACAGTGCCTCGCGGTCGATGCGCTGCTTGGTGTAGAGCAGCCCGCTCTCGCCGTCCACGTCCAGCAAGTGCGGGGCCGAGTTCTCCAGCACGCGGAAGGTGGACTTGGGACCGCGGCCGGGAGCTCCGCGCTCCGCGGGCAGCATCCCGCCTCCGCCCGCCGCCAGCCGCGCATCGCGGCCGATGTTCCCGATCACCGTGCCCGCTCCCTGCTCCTCCGGCACGGAGTAATTCAGGTTCCTCAGCGCCAGGGCGGGAGCCCAGCACAGGAAGAAGCAACAAATGGAAAGGTACATCCCCGAGCAGGGGTGGAGGTGGCAGCAGCTGCAGCGGCGACCAGGGCTGTACCCGTCTTCTGTGCCTCCTGCTCTGGGTTTACTCCTCCTCCTCTCTCGGCTCTCTCCTTATTTTTCTTTTCTTTCTCTCTCTCTCTCTTTTTTTTTTTTTTGCAGCCTTCTCTCTCCCTACCCCTGTGTTTAAGTTCCTGAACCTGTTGCTCTAAAACATCTGCAGAGACACAGGATGAGAGGCAGCAAATAGACCATGGAGCTCAGGGGGAGGGAGCAGTCGGGGAGCGGGGGGGACACGGCGAGGCGGGGTGCAGCGGGGGGAAGCAGCAGCCTCGGCAGCGTTGCGGTCCCCTCGCAGTTACTTTGGGTGTCCAACTTCGGCAGCGACAGGATTTAAAAAAAAAAAAACAACCAAACCCCAGAAAATTGGCAAAAGATCTTCTCCTCCGGGCAGGCGCGGCGGTCCCGATCCTTGAATCAATCCCCGCAGATGTACAAAGGATAATAAAAATAACAACAACAATAAAAAATCGGCGGCAGCGGTTGGTTTTGTTTTGTTTGTTTTTTTCTAAAAAACGATGAAAAAGATTTTTTTTCTAAATATGTGTTTTCATAATTCACAGAAAAGAGGGGTGGCGACAGCTCTGCAAGCAGGTGTAGAAAAGCTTATTAGCTACTCAGTGCTTGGGATGCGGTTGATGGAGTGGAGGGGTGAGAGAGACAGGAGGGGTGGGGGGAAAGTCGCTTGTTGTCGAAGCCCTCTTCGTGTGCAGGGAGAGGCAGCGAAACGTCTGGTCGCACCGCCAGGCTGTTGGCTTTCAGGGAGTGTTTTGCTGCATTTAGAGCTCTAATCTTGCACGGCTTGCGGCGGAGAGCTGCAGCTCGCTGCCACCGGCATCCCCCCCCAGCCTCCTGCACCCTCACTGAATCAGAAGGGGAGGGAACGAGGATTGCAGGGCAAAACGCGCACAGCAAAAACCGCCTTAGCTAGGACTAGCGGCCAGAGCTGTAGTTCCTTCCTCCCCCTTTACTACCAGCATCCCCCCCTCGACCTTTTTTTTCCTTGGGGGGGGGAATTAAGAAGCCTACCAGCTGACTGTCATGATGAGCAGTAAATATCTATTTTGAGAGAGATCACGGCGGCTCTGCTCAATCAGATGCACACTTGGGCTTCTTTAAGACAGGCCAGCAGCCGCCGCCGCCACCGCCGCATCCTCGCTGCCCGTCTATGCCTCTGCGCGCCTGTGCGCGGCTGAGGAGCTGCACTCTGCTCCGCGCAGTTTAATGCCAGTTCGCTTTTCTCTCCAGCCGAGAGGAAATCAACAGGCAACCCATGGCTGGCCGCATAGAGTGGAGAAGAAAAAACCATGAGAGAGCGAGAGCGCAGGGAGGGGGTGGTGGGAGGAAGAAAGCAAAGCCACCACACACACACACACACAGTCTCTTTCTCCCTCAGTCTCTCGCTAAAAGGGAAACAGTCTCTGTATTCACAGGGCTGCGCTATCAAGTGCCTCTCTTTTCTTTCTATTCAGCATCTCCTTCCAATGACACTGCCGCCCAGTCCTCTTCGTTTAGGGGAGGAGGAGGAAAAACAATCCTGAATAAAGCGGGAGGTCTTTCCACCGAGGAATTCGCTCCCATTAAGCCCCATGCCGTTCCGCAATTGGTGTGATGCAATTTTTTTGCAGCTTTAGCAGTCTCTGAGCATCTCGGTACGGGGTTGGGGTTCGGGGTGGGGGGGGAAGAGCAGAGCAGCGGCAAC
>VXBP01000086.1:0-223749 GCA_013400115.1 Rhinopomastus cyanomelas | reverse complement strand
CCACTCTCTCCATCAAGAATTTCTTCCTGATGCCCAGTCTGACCCTCTCCTGGTGGAGCTGGAAGCCCTTCCCTCTGCTTCTGTCACTAATTCCCTGTGAGCAGAGCCCAGCACCAGCATCTCTGCAGGGTCCTTTCAGACAGTTCTAGAGAGCGATGAGGGCTCCCCTCAGCCTCCTCTTCCTCAGACTAAACAGCCCCAGCTCTCTCCATCACATTGATTCTCCAGACCCTTCCCCAGCTTTGTTGCCCTCCTCTGCCCTCACTCCACCACCTCCATGTCTCCCCTTGTCCTCAGGTGCCCAAAACTGGACCCAGCACTCAAGATGCAACCTCCCCAGTGCTGAGTCCAGGGGGACAGTCACCTCCCTACTCCTGCTGGCCACACAGTTCCTGATCCAGGCCAGGATGTCTCTTGGCCACCTGGGCACCCTGCTGGCTTATGTCCAATGACGCTGCCCCTGGTTACCAGGGTGAGAGGTGGCTGCTCTGCCTGGTTGTCCCAACTACCTGAGGTCCCAGTACTGGTTTCACTGGCGCAGCTGCAGAACAGGGTTGTCAAAGACTTTTATTCCAAGTGTGCAGGAAAATAAGGGAGACTCGAGGGCTTGCTTGCTGCCTTGGGCTAGTGAGACTGCAGGTCACAGCAAAGGCTGGAGACTGATGACAGCTGCCTGAGTAGGGCCACCAGTCCGTGTCCCGATGGGGCACCGGCGGCTGGCGCCCAGGGACATGCGGTGCTCTGGCTTCATCCCTGCAACACACTGGCCCTCTGAGATAAGCTGACCTGACAGCTGACTGCCAGCACAGACCAGCAGGAGTTTGTGCCCCCTTAGAGCCAGGAGCAAGAGAGAGAGAAAATGACGTTTCTGAAAGTCCTAATTCCCTGCTCCGTTCGCCCCGGGACGTTACTGCCATGCATCCCCTTCCTGCAGGCAAACTGCTGCCTCGCAGCCCTGTCAGGAGGGATTAGTCAGGACCCAGCACCGCAAAACCCCAACCAAAGGCAACAACCGAGGTGCAAAGTTACTGTTTAAAAACCCCTCTAAGCTGCAGCAAACCCAGACCCTAAAGATTAAACCGTGAAAGACTGCATCGCCGAGACCACGGAAACCGCTGTGCGAATTCATCGGGTCGACAAAGGACAACTGAGAGGAGCTGGAGATCTCACAAACTGCAGAGCATCCGTGTCCTGGGAACTGGAGCCTTCAGGGCACCAGCACAGAGCCACGAGGAGGATGGAGGGAGGGGAGCTGCTCCCTGCTGAGTGCCCCTGAGCAGAGCCTGGCTCCATCCTCCTGACACCCACCCTTCACACATTGATCAACATCCATGAGGTCCCCCCTCAGTCTCCTCCAAGCTCAAGAGCCCCAGCTCCCTCAGCCTCTCCTCAGAACCAAGTTTTATCCTCGTCTGAGGTCTCTCTCTCTCGATAACGAGCTCTTCTTTAACGTGCAGCAGCTCCTACCTAACCTGAGGGAAAGGCTACAGGAGGGTCACTGTGGAAGGAGTGCACCTCCACCACTTGCGGAAGGAGTTGAGCACCGAGCTGCCTGGTTTGCCTGCAAACCCACGGGTGCAGGCAGCTCCCGGGCACACGAACGTGCCGTGATGGCGACCGACGACTCGGATCAATGCCACCGTCGTGTCCGTGGTGGCCAGGCCGGGCACCCTCACCGCGGGGGAGACGGTGGCTGACAGGGTGCTGCTCTGCAGCCCTCCCACAACGCTGGCTGCCAGCTGACACGAGGGAGCCGGGAGCCTGTCTCAGGGCCCATCAGTCAAGGTCAGTGTCTTACCCCTGCCTGCTCAGGGCACCAGAAACACCGACCCCCCTGTGAACACTGGGGCTGGCAGTTTCTCTCGGTTCCACTCGAGTGGTCTGCCACAAGCACAGGTCATCTGGAGAGGGACTCGACGCGTGCGGGGGACAGAGCTGGCGCAGGGCAGTGACATCCCGCAAGGACGATGGCCTCGGACCGCAGCCAGCTTCCACCTCAGCTGCGAGGCTTTAGCTGTGGCTGCCGGGCTGCAACGGACGTCCTGAGTGAGGTCAGGGTCCCAGAACACTGGGGGTCGGGAGGGACCTCGACAGATCTTCCAGCCCAGTCCTCCTGCCAGAGCAGGCTCCCCTAGATCCCGTCGCACAGGAACGTGCCCGGGTGGGTCAGGTAACTTTATTGAGGCAAAACTCCTCACACTCCTCTCTTTGAATCAAGGGTGTCAGAACCAAGTTAAAACAGATCAACTTGTACTGCTGGCTGCACTAATATGAGATGTTCTCCTGCCACAGTGACCAAGGTCCATCAAACACCTGAGACCACACAAGGGAGATCAAATCACCGCTAACTGCGGCGTCGGGACCCGAGCTGCAGAACTGTGCGAGGCCACCGCAGCACCTGAACCCAGGCACCGCCGAGCTCTCGCCGCAAGCCCTAACCCAGCAGGAAGCCGCGGAGGAAGTGCACTGTAAGTCGCTTTGCTGCTCTCTTCTCTCTTCCTGACCACTGTCACTGATCCCTAAAGGCTGCAGGGGCGTTAGCTCAGCACCCACCTCTTCAGCAGACCCACATCTTCTCCTCTGCCTTATGGCTGCTATCGCCGAGCTTCACCGAGCAGCTACCTGTTGAGTTTTCCAGGCGCAAACACAGCAGGAATAATCCTGCACCTAAGCGACTCCCTGGCTGTCATTTAGCCTCAGCGCTCAGGGTTTGCATCTTGCTGTGTCACCCACACAGTCACAGAACGTCAGGGATAGGAAGGGACCTCAAAAGATCACCCAGTCCAATCCCTTCACCACAGCAGGATCCCCCAGTCACACAGCAACACATCCAGGCAGGTTTGAAACGTCTCCAGAGAAGGAGACTCCACAAGCCCCTGGGCAGCCCCTGCCAGGGCTCTGTCACCCTCACTGGGAACAAGGTCCTTCTCACACTGATGTGGAACCTCCTCTGGTCCTAGTGACACCCACTGCCCCTTGTCCTGGCCCCTGAGCAGAGCCTGGCTCCATCCTCCCGACACCCGCCCTTCACGTAGTTATCAACATCAGTGACTGATAAGGTCTTCTGTCGATGCTCAGAGAAACTGTCCAGGGGCCAAAGAGCTGGCATGAGGTTCATTTGGGAGTTTTAACTAGCTGACTACCCGTTGGGGTGTCCTAAAGCTAGCCAGCATCACTGAGCCAGTCGAGAACATCAGTCAGGATGAAACGCTGCGGCAGAAACTGATCTGAGACTTCAAGTGAGATGTTAGTTTGTTGGCCCACAGAGAGGAGGATAAATGTGAACGGTGTCCTTCTGTGACAGCTTTAAATTCCAGTCCGACGGTGGCATCGGTGTTTGTGAGTGATTCCTTTGTGCGTTTTGCTTTTTCATACCCTCCACTTATTCAGAGTGAAGTGGGAACAGTGACAATGGAAATCCTTATCTGAATAGCCTGCAGGAAGAATAGGGGGAGAAAAAGAGAGAGACACAAAGGGAGCAGGAATAATCCTTATCTCATGTAAAGATTAGGGGTGAACTTCGCACAAACACACGCCTGGAGCCATTGTGCCTTTTGTGGGGAACTGTTAGAGTCAGAGAATCACCGCACATCAGGGACGGGGAGGGACCTGAAAGATCATCCAGTCCCGTCCCCCCGCCACAGCAGGACCAGTCCTTTGAGCAGGGAGGATACGTCTGTCTGCAGGTGAAGTAGGAAAGTCAAACTGATCCCGAACCTCCAGCCTCTGCACACCGGGTACCACCAGCACAGTCACCCTCATTACTGAGGGCACCTCTCAGTCTCCTTTTCCCCAGCTCCTTCAGCCTTTCCCCATCAAGGAGATGCTCCCCTCCCTCCGTCATCTCTGTGGCTCTGCGCTGGGCTCTCCCCAGCAGCTCTGTGTCCTTCTGGAACGGAGGGGCCCAGAACCAGACACAAGATTCCAGCTGTGGTCTCACTAGGGGAGAGCAGAGGGACAAGAGAACCTCTCTCGATCTACTAACCTCCTCCCTTCTGAGCCACCCCACGATGCCGTTGGCCTTCTTGGCCACAAGAGGGCGCTGCTGGCGCCTGGCCACCCTGCTGGCCACCAGGACCCCCAGGACCCCTTGTCCTCCGCAGCTCTCCAATAGGTCAGTCCCCAACCTCTACTGGTCCCTGGGGTTGTTGCTCTACAGTTTGAATAATGAGAAACTGAGGTTACTTGATGTTTTACATCCAAGCTGACATCGTCCATCTGGTTTGTAACTTGGACCGAACCGGAACAGGTCTGAGATCCTTGGTGTGACAGTCCTGCTCTGTGACTAAAACAAGTCACTCAGTGCCTCTGTCGTCCCGTTTCCTAACTATAGAAAGATGGCAGCACCTTTCTGCCTCACAGAATCACAGGACACTGGGGATCGGAAGGGACCTCCAACGTCCCTGGAGCAGAGGGGCTGCTGAAGGGGCAAGGCTGAGCCACTGAGGAGCCGGCAGAACTCTGAAAACCTGCTGCCTGCACTGATGCAGCAGCTGGGACCAACAGGGGCCCCTTCTTGCTGCTGCTATTTCTAGCACCAGTCGCACCGATGCCCATTTTCTAGCCGCGCCGCCGGGCTGCTACAGTCTGAAAATCGCTATGGAAACGTGGTAGGAAACATGGTGGTTCGGAGCGAGTCCTCGTCCCGTGTCTAGGTTAAATTGTTTCCTGAAGAGATCTGAGTCACTCTGGACTTTCTATAGGCTTGTAGCCTCTTCTGAAGCGGACACAAGTGGTCACTCACAGAATCACAGAGCACAGTGATGTGGAAGCTCCTCTGCTCCAGCTCACACCCATTGCCCCATGTCCTGTCACTAGATGCCACTGAGCAGAGCCTGGCTCCATCCTCCTGGCACCTGCCCTTTCCATATTGATCAACACTACTGGGGGCTCCCCTCAGTCTCCTTTTTTCCAAGCTCCATCCTCTTGACGTCTCCCCTCTCGATATCTATCAACATTCATGAGGTCTCTCCTAAGTCTCTTTTCTCCCAGCTCAACAGCCCCAGCTCCCTCAGCCCTTCCTCATCAGGGAGATGCTCCCCTCCCTTCATCACCCCCGTGTCTCTGCGCTGGGCTCTCTCCAGGAGCTCTGTGACCCTCTGGAACCAAGGGGCCCACAACTGGCCACAAGATTCCAGCTGTGGTCTCAGACAAGAAGTGAAAAGCCCTCTCGGCTGCGTGCGACAAGAAGCTCTGCGGGCAACCTCCGTCTCAGAACGAGCGGCACAAGGGCTGCCCCGCCGCCGGAGCGCTGTTGCCTTCAAGAAGAGCACCCCGACAACCCCGAGGAGAGACAGACCCGCGGCGGCATTTCGCATTCACATCAGTTTTCCCCGAAGAAAGCCGATCCGTTACAATGATGAATCTTAACCTTTGCTGGTTCTTCTGGAGAACGTTCCATTTACATTCTCCAGGCGCCTGGCGACCAGCTCCCCATGCTGATGCAAAATTATTGTTTTTTAATATTTATAAAGATCTGGGCGCAAGTTTTCAAGGACTTTTAACATTTATGCTCAATCTAAACTGTCTGGTATCAGTCAGGACGAAAATGGAGAGGAAAAGCGGGTGCTGCAGTTGTGAGCCGTAATGGATGAGTATTTACATCCAGAACTACATGGCACAGGCGGCTGGTGGTCAATAAAACAGCAAAGGTCACGTTATCCTGGGCTACAGAAAGCTTCAAGACACGAATACCAATGGGTGAGCGTGTCTGCACGGAACCCTCCCCCTGTGACATCCAGCGGTGCCGATACACAATCGATCGCTCCAGACTCCTTCTATCAAACCAGCCCTGCGACTGCTGCCATCTCTGAAAGGAGACAAACCAACCAAGCAGAAGCAGCCCCCTTGAGTATCGGCTCTGCCACAGCTGGGGATCAAACACTTGCTGGAACCTTGGTGTCAGTTCTTCTTCAGTCACCTGGGCATCATTGATAAGAGAGCAGCAGCGCTGCAGCTCTTGGTACTGCTGCAGTGATGCAGCTCTTGGTACCGCAGCAGCTCTTGGGTACTGCTGCAGCTCTTGGGTACTGCTCCAGCACTGCAGACTTAGGTGCTGCACTGGCTCTGCAGTGCCCGGGTGTGTTGGGCTGATAGGCCTGCAGTACGGAACTGCTCGTGTGCTGAGCAAGGGGGTGGTGAATAAGGACCATGAATCACAGAACCATTCAGGTTGGAAAAGACTCCTGGGATCATTGAGTCCAACCAGCAACCCCACTCTGCAAGTCCACTCCTCAACCAGATCCCCCAGCACCGCACCTCTACTGGCTCTCTGTCAGAGAGCACACAGGTCCTGCTCTCAGGGGTCACCACCTGCTACTGAAGGGAACTATCCTTTGAGCCTGAGGGAGAGACTGAAACACAGTCTCCGGCCTCTGAGAGCGGCAAAGCTGCCCACGGTCTAATTTCCTAAGGAGTCTCCCAATGCCTGGTTAACTCGGTGCTTACTCAGCCTCGGAACCGGAGCCGGTGTCTAAACGGCCAGCTGAAGTTTGGGGTGGGTTGCCACGTGAACCAATACATCTGCCAATGGAGTTACATCCCTGCTGTGGCAGGGGGACTGGACTGGACGATCTGTCGAGGTCCCTTCCAGTCCCTAATGTTCTGTGATTCTCCTTTCCTGCATCAGAGCCAAGAAACCAGTCCGCATCCCTCTTCCTTCCCAAGCGGAGCATCCTCGTTGAAGCCTCCAGCAGGCCGTGCGAGCAGGGAGCCCCTGTCTGGATAACGCGAAGGGATAAGGGAGCGTGTTGAACAAGGGCGGAGGGAGTTGGGGAGGACGCGGGAGCCGCAGCGCTAATTGCCACGAAGCACCTCATTAATCTGGAGGGCTGTCTCCAGGCACGCCTGACACCGAACAGCGGTGCTGGACTTCAAAGGGCTCATTCTCCATTCCGGGCACGCTCGCTACCTCGGTTCCCGTCAACGGAACCTCCAGGTCCGTAACAACGCGGGTTCATGCTGTGAATAAGCAGGAGGAGTCAATTAGCACTAAAGTCTGACTCTGTTCACAAGGAAAATGACCTCAAAGCCTTTACACGGCATCGCAGAAGACCAGGAATTGAAACGTCTCCAGAGAAGGAGACTCCACAACCCACCCTGTGCAGCCCCTTCCAGGGCTCTGGCACCCTCAGTGTGAAGAAGGTCCTGCTCAGATTGATGTGGAACCTCCTGGGTTCCAGCTCACACCCACTGCCCCTCGTCCTATCACGAGTTTAAAAGTCACTTAGCTGTAGTGTCGGGGGATCTGGCTGAGGAGTGAACTTGTACAGTAGGGCTGATGTTTGGATTTGATGAGCCCAAGGGTCTTTCCCAACCGGAACGATTCTGTGGTTCCACAATTTTCTTTTTAAGAACTGATTTCCCCAAAAACCTCACCAATGTCTTGTTGTTCTGCAGCTCTGCTTCTCCAAGTTCCACTCACTTGTGGATTCAGAGCGAACACAAGGACTGACCCCGCTCGGCCGCAGCTGGGGTGGTGCCTGCAGCTGGCCTCACGCACGTGAGTGAAGCCTGTGAAGGGACTCGTTTCTGTTTGCTTCATGAGGAACCACCAGCTCCCCGCGAGGACGCTCCCTTGCAGCAGACTTTGCAGGAGGTTTCCGTTCTATCGGTGCCAATGTCTTCAGCTACCAACTTGCCAGCTGTTGTTCCTCAGATGCAAGTCCCTCCGTAGAAAACGGCTATCGAACCACGTGCGGGACGGAAGGGAAAGCGCTGTGCAAAAGAAATGGGATCCTAACCAAGGGCTGTTTGCTCCAGAAGGGACCTCGAAAGATCAGCCAGTCCAGTCCCCCCACCACAGCAGGATCCCCTAGATCCAGTCACACAGGAACATGGCCAGGAGGTTTGTCCTATCACTGGGTGCCCCTGAGCAGAGCCTGGCTCCATCATCCTGACACCTGCCCTTCACACATTGCTCAACATTCATGAGGCCACCCCAAGGCTCCTTTTCCCCCAGCAGCAGATACTTCTAGAAGCAGGGACTTCTGCACACACGAACGCGTCCCTCACACGCGGGGCTGACGGCTCCAGCAGCCACGTCACCTCTTGTCACTGACTCATCACGTCTGCAGCTGAAGCCCCATGCGCACAGGCGACACCATTATTTTTGGCCACGACTGCTTTACGTTAAAATGCCAACCATCTGCTCGTGGGTGACAGCGTAGGCAACTCCTCCCGTCAAAACCCAGCATCTCCTTTGCAGGCCCTCACTGGGGGACACACGCAAGCCTCATCCTCCCTCCTCAGGCTGTGCAGTTAGTATCACCTGGCCCCCACAGTCAACATCAGGTGTGGTGACCTGCTGGGAGAAGAGGGAGCTCCACGAGCTTATCTAAAATGTCACAGCACCTCCTTGCCCACACGTCTCAGCCCCGGTCCATAGCCACAAGCTGAAAACACCAGTATGGTGCTGGGTCAGGGCCTTGGGTCCCCCTCGCCTGTTCTCTGCCCCGTGTCACACACCTCCCCTGGGTACAGCTGCTTTTACAAGCCCTTCGTGCAAACTTTTTTTCCCAGAATAGGTCCTTTTTATTCCAACCAAGTCATTCGCTGGCTCCTCAGGACGTGGGTAGCCGCGGTCAGCGATACATGACTTGCCCTCGGCGCAAAACGTACCCGAAGGACACCTATAAATTCCTTATTAGGGCTGCTCTCGCCAAGGTCTGTCACCTTCTTCCTGTCCTTTCCCAGCCAGCCATCAGCTCCTCGTGCCCGTCTCAAAGGGCCCATCACTCCTGCACTCTCCTCTCATTAACACTCCTCCAGTTCCACCATCTATCACCCCCAGGACTGCTCCTCTCGCATCTATCCATCGCAGAGGTGTTAGTCCATCTGCTCTCTACCTGTCCAGCCGCCACGGTAGGAGCCGGTTTGCTTCTTCGCTCTGGATCTTCACACACGGTGTCTGCAGGACAGCTTACTGGGAACCATGGAATCGTGCTGGCTGGAGAGGACCTCCGGGATCGTCAAGCCCAGCCCTCATCCCAGCAGCTCCCTAACCCCTACAGACCACGGCTCCAGGTGCTCCAGCCACTCAGTTTCTAAACGCCTCCAGGGGTCCTGTCATCAGCAATTTGGGCAAAGAGACCAGCACCAGACCTCCTGCTCAGGGTTTAACCCCAACCGGCCACGTTCCTGTGCGACTGGATCTAGGGGATCCTGCTCTGGCAAGGAATTGGCCTGGATGATCTTTCGAGGTCCCTTCCAGTCCCCAGTGACCGGATCTAGGTGACCCTGCTGTGGCAGGGGGACGGGGGTGGATGGTCTTTGGAGGTCCCTTCCCACCCCTGATGCTCTGTGGCAGCAAGGCACGCAGGCTCCACTCACAGGTTGGAGCCCCATCGCTCTCACTCTTCCCTTCCAGCGGCAGTCAAATTTCTCTGCAAACCGCTCCACGAGAAGCGCAGGCTTCTGTCGCGGCGACCCGCGCTTTTGTCCAGGATTAGCCTGCTACAACTGCCACTAGCCCAGCGTGAACGGCTGCTGGGTCTGCTGAAGACACACTGCATGGCGCGATGATGTTTGCCTCTGCTGAGTCTTAATGGCTACTAGACTTGGCAGAGGCTGCCGGAGACGTTGTTCTCACAGGGGATCTCTCCGTTCCGGCAGCTACGGGGTCGGCTTCCTCCTAGCACCGAGCGCTCAACATCTGCTCTCCTCTTATCTCCCCCTCCAGTTTCCCCAGCCCCCGGCACAGCCGGGAGCCCCCTTCATCCCTCTGCAGGATCGGCGACAGCAGCAATTTCTTCCTCAGGCCCAGTGACCAGGAACGTGCAGACACTTCTGGAAACACGGGGAACGACCGTGCTGACCCTTCTGGCTCTGCCTCGGCTGCGTTACCCTCCGCTCCGAGTGCCGGGAGCGATGCTCAGAGTGTCGCGGGCACCAGGAGACGCTGGAGCCGAGAGCCAGCCGCAGCACGGGCGCAGACTTCGCACCCACACGCTCCCATGGCTGCGTTTTCGCTCCGGTCCGTTGCCCCATGTCCTAGCAGACTGGATCACAGGACATTAGGGATGGGAAGGGACCTCGAAAGACCACTCAGCCCAGCGCGTGCTGGGACTCCAAGTCTATCTGCGCCACCGCGGTGCGAGCAGCTCCGCCAGGGCTACTTGCTGCATCGATGAGAGAAGGGAGATGGTGGAATTATGTGATTAAGAGATGATGGAACTGCTGGAGCCCAGCCAAGCTAAAATTATCTGGCTTCCCCTAAGCTGATTTGGAAATTAGCAAATGAAACCAAAAATAATGTAGGATCAGGACCCAAGAGACATTTTTGACTAACAAGCCAAGGGAGGGACAAGTAAACAAGGAGTGAGGATGATGATGAGTGGGAATGGACTAAAAGAACGAAGCAGAAGCCAAAGAAGGAGGACAAGACAATCCATCTGTTGGTGGGGAGAAGACTAGAGCAGAAGCATAAGCCCCGAGACAAGGACCTGTGGACTATCAAGTAGGAGCCAGAGCTAACGTCCGTTGGCAGTGGAAAGGATGTCTCTGCGTGTCTTGTGAAGACTGGAGTACGGAGGCGACTGTCCCCCTGTGCTCAGTGAACTTGTTGTTCATCCTTAGGTCAAGGATTTTGGAACCATTCACCATCACCTGCAGACATAATCCAGCATTTAAATCCTTTTCCCAGCAGGAGCAGAGAGGTGATTGTCCCCCTGCACTCAGCACTGGTGAGGCTGCACCTTGAGGACTGGGTCCAGTTTTGGGCACCTCAGGACAAGGGAGACATCGAGGTGCTGGAGCGAGGGCAGAGGGGGGCAACGAAGCTGGAGAGGGGCCTGGAGAATCAGTGTGGTGAGGAGAGATGGAGAGAGTTGGGTCTGGTTAGTTTGAGGAAGAGGAGGCTGAGGGGAGCCCTCATCGCTCTCTACAACTATCTGAAAGGACCCTACAGAGATGTTGGTGCTGGGCTCTTCTCACATGGAATTAGTGACAGAACCAGAGGGAAGGGCTTCAGCCTGCAACAGAGGCAGGGGTTAGACTGGCCATCAGAAGAAATTCTTCCAGAGAGAGTGGTCAGGGACCAGGATGAGCACAGACTCTCCCTGAGGAGAGGTAATTGCAGAACCACAGGACATCAGGGGTTGGAAGGGACCTCAAAAGACCAGGCAGTCCAGTCCCCCCACCACAGTAGGATCCCCGAGATCCAGTCGCACAGAACAGTCCAGGCGGGTTTGGAACGTCTCCGGAGAAGGAGACTCCACAACCCACCCCCAGGCAGCCCCTGCCAGGGCTCTGTCACCCTCCCTGGGAAGAAGGTCCTTCTCAGAGTGACGAGGAGCCCCCTCTGCTCCAGCTCACAGCCGTTACTTAGCCAGATCTCAGGAGGTGACAGTGCTCTTCACATCCATGGGCTGTCCTGCTGCCTTCTTTACAAACACACTACCCCTTCAGGAAGGAATCGAGACAACCTGTGTGTCCCCTGCCTCGAGCATCCTCTGGCTTTGCTTTCCTGGGTCTTTTGTGCTGGTGTTTGTTGGTTTTTAATTTCCTTTGAGACCCTTCAGGCTGTGACTTACAACCTGAATATTAATGACGACTATTTATGGAGAAAAGTGTTTAAGTCGGTGACGAGGTATTAGGAGCCTTCCAAGCCCCGCGGTCGCAGCCTCAGCGCCGGTCTGCACAGCCATTGACTCACCAAAACGCCGACTCCTTCGGCCATTTCATCGCTCCACCCCCAGACCTCCAGGACCTCCTCGTGCGCCCTTCTATGCCGAAATGGTAGTCGGCAGAACAGTGGCTCTCGGAGGCAGCAGTGCTTCAGCAGAGCCCCGGGACCTTCCAGCTCTTCCTCTTATCCGATGAAAACAAACATCCCAACGTCACAGCCTTGGCTGGACATCCTCAACCGTGTGGAAGTGGCCAAAGCAGAGCTGGGCTCTGGGTGTTTGTCCAGGAAAGGGGAGACAGTGTCAGTGGGCAAAGGGAAGGTCAATGAGATGGAGGTCGGCCAGGTCTCACGTCATGAGTAGAGAGCAGTGTCCAGCTCTTTATTTATCAACATTCATGAGGTCACCCCTCAGTCTCCTCTTCACCAAGCTAAAGAGCCCCAGCTCCCTCAGCCTTTCCCCATCAGTAAGATGCTCCCCTCCCTTCACCATCCCTGTGGCTCTGCACTGGGCTTTCTCCAGCAGTTCTGTGTCCTTCTGGCACTGAGGGGCCCACAACTGGGCACAGGATTCCAGCTGTGGTCTCAGCAGGGCAGAGGGGGAGAAGAACCTCTCTCCATCTGCTCACCAGCCACTTTCTGATCCACCCCAGGATGCTGTTGGCCTTCTTGCCCACAAGAGGGCGACATTGCTGGCTCCTGGCCATCCCGCTGGCCACCGGCAGCCCCAGGTGCCTTTCTCCTCCGCTGCTCTCCAGCAGGTCAGTCCCTACCCTGTCCTCGTCCCTGGGGCTGTTCCTGCCCAGATGCCAGACTGCACCTGCTGTTGTTATAGGTCGTTTGCCTGGACTTGGACTAGGGGATCCTGCCCTGGCAGCAGGGGGATTGGACTGGATGGTCTCTGGAGGTCCCTTCCAATCCCTAATGACTGGATCTAGGGGATCCTGCTCTGGCAGCAGAGGGGTTGGACTGGAGGGTCTCTGGAGGTCCCTTCCAATCCCTGGAGCTCTGTGAACAGCAGAGGAACAGAACAGCAGCAAAGGAAACTGCTGGATACTGGGAGTTTATCAAGAGGAGCTGGGATGATCCCATTTAATATCCAAACCAACGAGGGCTAGAAGTGCATTTCAAAGCCTGAATGCTTCCTAGAGGCGCCTTTTCCTAGAGGCATTCTGAAGGCATAAAATGCTGAGTAATTAACACACATTTCTCCTCGCTCCTCCCCAAGTGAGCGGGAACGCTCAGAGGGAATTCAAGGGAACTCCTGCCACTTCTAACCCCAGACAAGAGATACCCCTGAGGACGGGTGCTCTGGAAGCAGACCCAACCACAGCCCTGCCACTGGTCGGGACCTTCCTCTGTCACGGCGCTCCGGTGCTCACGGCACACGCAGCCCGCACCGCCTCCGCTGAAATTAAAAGCCCACATTGTCTGTCTCCCGGGCCCCATTCTCATCCCCGCTCTGCATTCAGCCCTGCCCTCTCGAAGCCAAGATATTGAAAGGGATAAATTTGGCTTGATAGCACCGCGTGCAGCGATGCTGCTGTGTGTTGCTAGGATACCTGTTGGTGGTCAGCTGCCTTCAGTGCAGCTGCTGTCACTGGCCAGGCTGACGGACTCATCAGCTTTTATCCCCTTTAATGCTCAGGCTACAGAAAATTCCCCATCCTTTTATTCCTGTTTGATTTTTGGGAGGGTCAGCTTAGAGAGAAAGGAGAGATCATAGAACCATTGAATCATTAGGGAGTGGAAGGGACCTCGAAAGACCATCCAGCCCAGTCCCCCTGCCACCTGATTCTATTTTCAGTTGATCCAGGTATCAGATGCATGACGCCAGCAGGTTCCAAAGGAAACATCCACCTCCCCAGGCTTTGCCATTTTGTGCCCATGAGCTCACCCACTGGGCTTCAGAGCCACTGGCAATCTGATTTATTATGACCCAGAGCACCCCTGGCCCTGCCCCTGAGGGCTAGAAGCATGAGATGCAGCAAGCCCCATTACACAGCAGCGCGACGTAGCTGGTGGGGTCTAGGAGCCCATGGCGCTTGGGGACGCGCGTGGAGAGGAGCCATCAGGGATTCACATTTGACTTGGCCAAGAGAAAGCGCTTTCTCTGCGGGAACAAGGAGCAGCTGCTCCTCTCCTGCTAGAAATGCTTGGGAAAGCTGGCTGCTGGTCACAACTCCTGCGTGCCGAGTGCTCCCAGACATCAGCCTGCCTGACCAGGTGACAAGTCACAGAATCTTGGTCAGTGAGGCTGGCCCACTCTTGCTGCAAGACAAAGCCGGGGCCGCCTCTCTCCTTGCTGCTTTGCTCCAGCCCAGGCACCTGGGGGTTTCCTAGCTGGTCACTCTGACCCAGATGTTCTCATCAACCACAGAACCCACATCATTTCCTTTCCTTGGAATTGCAGAGCCTTAGTGATGGGTAGGGACCTTGAAAGACCATCCAGTCCCATCCCCCTGCCACAGCAGGGCCCCCCAGATCCAGTCACACAGGAACATGCCCAGGTGGGTTTCAAACATCTCCAGAGAAGGAGACTCCACAGCCCCCTGGGCAGCCCCTGCCAGAAACCCTCCCACCTCAATCTTCTGCGGAAGCGATGCACAGCTGCAGCTGTACTGTTCTGGAGCAAGGCTGACACCACGGACACTACAGATCCACCACATCCTTGGCTCCTGCTGTCAGCTGGACCCTGAGTATTTCAGCGCCGTGAGAGAGGCTCTATTTCTCTGGCCAACAGCAGCTATCAGGCAGCTCAGCCGTGGCTAATCTTTGTTTAGAAGTTTCTCAACAATGAAAAACCTTCCTGTACCTCAAAGTCACCGATCCCCTACGCGGACGAGTCAAGAAAGTCCGCAGATGAAGACATCTGTTCTCCTTGGGCAGCTATTTATGCAGCAGTGGGCTGTGGACTGAGCGCGCGATGAACAGACAGATGAGTCCTGAGAGACCTGCTGATGTTGGCTTCAGCCTCCAGCGCTGGCTCATTTCCTCACTCCTGGTGCAGATCCAGAAGGCCTTCCACCAGCAGAGCCTGCCCGCCTGCAGCCGCTCGCATCGCAGCTCCGTCGGCGGAGCCGCACTCGCGCCGCGCGGGCGCCCTGTGCTGGAACTGAGCGGAGGCTTTCTCCAGCCTTGACACCTCGCTGCTCTGGCTGTGCCCGGGGACGAGCTCTCTCCTCACAGCAGCGGAGGTGGGAATCTGGACGCGCCGGACCTCGGCACACGCCGGGCTGGACTGTCTCGGAGGTCTTTTCCAGCCGCAGTAGTTCTGCGGCGCCCGAACCTGCCTCCGCTCTGAACAAGCTCCTCACGTTTGAGCCAGAGCTGACACCTGCCTGGGTTCCACTGCTGCTGCTGTTTACTTCCTAAACTGCCACAACCAGTATCGCTCGTCCTTCCCGCAGCTCCAGAAGGGCAGAACTGCTGGAGAGAGTCCAGTGCAGAGCAACAAAGACGATGAAGGGAGGGGAGCATCCCCCTGCTGAGGAGAGGCTGAGGGAGCTGGGAAGAATTCCTTCCTGATGGCCAGTCTGACCCTCCCCTGTTGAAGCCCTTCCCTCTGCTTCTGTCACTAATGACCTGTGAGAAGAGCCCAGCACCAGCATCTCTGCAGGGTCCTTTCAGAGAGCTGTGGAGAGCGACGAGGTCTCCCCTCAGCCTCCTCTTCCTCAAACTAACCAGCCCCAACTCTCTCAATGTCTCCATCTCATCACACCGATCTCCAGGCCCTTCCCCAGCTCAGTTGCCGTCCCCTGCCCTTTCTCCAGCACCCCAGTATCTCCCTTGAATTGGGGTACCAAAGCTGGACCCTCAAGGTGCAGCCTCCCCAGTGCTGATTCCAGGGGGACAATCCCCTCCCTGCTCCTGCTGCAAACAGGAGGGGGGCTTCTCGGGAAGCAAGACGACTCTTCAGCAAGTCCGTTCACCCCAAGAGAATTCCAGTCACTGTCAGAAGCCGCCGATGGGAAGGTTCTTAGGGTGGTGTCAGTAATTGCTCAAGACTGCCCCAGGAGCAGCAGCGCAAAGGCCCCCGAGGACGAGCAGCTATTTACGCAGTGAATGAGTGAGTGACCCCTTGCCCAGGCTAAGTGGAGTTGGCTCATTAACCTCACGTGTTTCATTAACCCGATCGCACTGCCAAGGTCAACTGTGAAAACTGAGGTGTTTCCTGGGTGTGTGTGTGACAGAGTCACGGACCGTTAGGGGTTGGAAGGGCCCTCCAAAGATCACCCAGCCCCATCCCCCTGCCACAGCAGGATCCCCTAGACGAAGTCGCACAAGAACGCGTCCAGGTAGGTTTTAAACGTCTCCAGAGAAGGAGACTCTGCAACCCCCTGGGCAGCCCCTGCCAGGGCTCTGGCACCCTCACCGGGAGGAAGTTCCCTCTCAGACTGATGTGGAACCTCCTCTGTTCCAGCTGACACCCGTGGCTAGATCAAGCTCTTTCCACCTCTCTTCATGGTCTCTCCAAGAAGAGTTTACTCCTCCACAAGAGTAAGTGTTTGGTGTCATTTGAGGGTTATGGAAGAAGGCTCGAAACATGCTAATTAATTAGCACTAATGAACAGTACAACTATTAATTAATACTAATGACTATATATTAGCAGTAAAACAATTTAACACTTGAATGCAGTAGTTTCCCTCTAGTTGAAAAGGATCAAGCTGTGCAAAGCCTCAAAGTCTCTTTCCACAGACTTTACTAAGAGTTTTGTTACTACCGGGTTCTTTATGAACTTTTGCCAGTGCCGAGAGAACAAACTCGCTGCTGCTCTGCTGTCCCTAGACTTGCTGCTGCTGGTCACCCTCTAAAACGTGACTCCTGCAGAATGTGTGATCACACTGTGCTCAGAGTGAACGGGCTTGGCTGCAGCCAGGCTCTGCTCAGGGGCACCCAGTGACAGGACAAGGGGCACTGGGCCTGAGCTGGACCAGAGGAGGTTCCACATCAATAGGAGAAGGACCTTCTTCACAGTGAGGGTGACAGAGCACTGGAAGGGGCTGTCCAGGGGGGTTGTGGAGTCTCCTTCTCTGGAGACATTTCAAACCCTCCTGGCCGTGTTCCTGTGTGACTCAGTCTAGGGGATCCTGCTGTGGCGGGGGTTGGACTGGATGGTCTTTTGAGGTCCCTTCCAACCCCTGATGTTCTGTGTGAGTCTCTGAACATACTCACTTCACACTGAGAACCCTCTTTCTGTTGTGAAACCCTCTTCTTCCTTGACATTGGATGATGCTGACAACTGGCACCTACAGTCTGACACCGAAATGCCAGAGCACCCCCTGCCCCGTTCTGCCAAGTTAAGGGCAGAGGACACACTGCGGCAGCGCTTTGAAGCCAGAACATCTCCCTCTCCACTCAGGCAGTTCAAGTAACCTGGTCTCGGATCCTGAGAAACTGCCTCTTTCTCACTCTCTTGACTCTCCAAGCCCAAGTCAAGAGCTACCATTAAGGTGTCGCTTCCCCACGCCAGTTGCTCTCCTCTCAGAAGCCCTCACCCCTGCATCCTGGCAACTTGCTTTTCTCTGTTGATTTCCAAGCGTTAAGTCAGAGAGGGGAGAGCTAACCTCCTCCTCAGGTTTTCCTTAGGGCTGGCTTTAGGGCTCTGATGGCCTTTGAAATACTCCCAGCTGCACTTCGCTCGGCGCTGCACAACCACTGGCTGCGGAGAGTCTGGTACGACCGACCAGTATTCGGCACGCGCTCCCACGAGAAACGCTTCCTGCCCGCAGCTCTGGGCACCACAGAGAGAACCCGAGGAGTACTGGGGTCATGGTCTGGTGGAGCCCACCTCTGGACCCTCTTTCCAGCCGAAGCAATAAACGTGACTGACAGCTGAGTTACAAGACAGATGCAGAGACAGATCCAACCCTTGCCTCAGAGACCAAGCCTACATGAAGTTCTGAAGGACATCTTCATAGTCCCTGGCATCTGAATCACAAAATCACAGTCACTCAGGTTGGAAAAGACCCCGGGACCATCGAGTCCAACCAGCAACCCTACTCTACAAGGTCACCCCTAAACCAGGACCCCCAACACCACATCTGAGCGTCTTTCAAACACCTCTGGTGATGGGGACTCAACTATCACCGCAGGCAGCCCAGTCCAGGGCCTGACCACTATCTCTGTGAGGAATTCTTTCCTCATGTCTAATCTAACCCTCCCCTGTGGCACCTTGAAGCCCTTCCCTCTGCTTCTGTCACTGATGACCTGTGAGAAGAGCCCAGCACCAGCATCTCTGCAGTGTCCTTCAGATAGTTGTAGAGAGCAGTGGGGTCTCCCCTCAGCCTCCTCTTCCTCAAAGTAAACAGCCCCAGCTCTCTCCATCTCTCCTCATCAGGTTATTGTCCAGGCCCCTCCCCAGCTTCGTCACCCTCCTCTGCACCTGCTCCAGCCCCTCCACATCTCTCTTGTCCTGAGGCAGCCGAGGAGGCTCCCAGGCAGGCGTGCTGGCGTCAAGAGACACCCTGCTCGATCCCCTACTCCGCAGGGTAAGACGCTCCCGCCTACCATCAGGAATCCGAGCTGCAGGAAGCATCTTGCAGAACTTGGCTCCCGCCACAGCTTCTCCCTCCCCACGCGGTGTTTCTCAGTCTGATTTCATTAGTCATTTCAGAAGCCGGGTTGTGTGAGAGCTGAAGCACAAAAGGTGCTGGCAGGGCACCACAGCAGGTGCGGAGCCACCCTGCTCCGTCGCGTGCGCCTTCATGGAGACTAGAGCTGCTAAAGACTCAGTTAGAAGCATTATCTGTAATCCCACACAGGGAGGAGGCGGCCAAGTTCTCCTCTCTGCTCAAGAGCCTTGTTAGAAACTAATCCAGATCACCGACGGGTCATTTGCAGCTCGCTCCCACCACGGCAGGGCTGGATTTCCAAGACAGATGGACGAGCTGACGCTCTTGGTGAGAACCGCGCTCCCGCAAACACACTACACACACACCCGGTGTTTTGCCTCTCCCCAGTCTCCGGCGTCTGTTGGGATGGCAGCGTGCCCGCTCGCAAGTCAGCGCGGGAGTCAAGCGGCGGTGGGTTTACTCGGGTAGTCGGTGCTGGCCCCCAACTGGCTCTTCTCGCCCAGGGGCTCTTTGTTCTGTGCCGGCGCTGCCCACCGGCACGACCCGGCACCTCCACGACAGACCAGAAACAGCCGAGCGGAGCAGGGGGGAAGGAAAAGGTGACACACGTGGCTGCCCAGGCCCTGCACGACCGGACCCGGGAATCCTGCTCTGGCAGGGGCACTAGACTGGAGGACCTGCTGAGGTCCCCTCAGCCCCTCAAGGTCTGTGATGCTGTGACACACAACTGGCAGAACGTGGCTCTCTGAGCCAAGGACCTTCGGGAAAAACACTGCTGGGGGGAGAAATAGGTTCTTGTGTCTCTCAAGCTGCAGAGGTGGCCAGATCAGATCCCAGTAGTGGTTGGGGAAATGGGGCAGAGAGATAGAGTGGTTTAGATTAGACACCAGGAAGAAATTCTTCCTGGAAGGAGGGGTCAGGGACTGGACTGGGCTTCTGGCACTCAGAAGGCTGCTTTCACAAGTTCAGTGCTCTCACAAGCTCAGCTGCATTTCTCTAGGACTCACTGCTGAAGGTGGAAGCTTCCTGGTTCTGTCACTAATGACCTGTGAGCAGAGCCCAGCACCCACATCTCTACAGGGTCCTTCCAGGTAGCTGTAGAGAGCGATGAGGTCTCCCCTCAGCCTCCTCTTCCTCCAACTAACCAGCCCCAACTCCCTCCATCTCTCAGTCTCATCAGACTGACTGCCCAGAGGGGACAGAAAGGCAGGTACTCCCTGGGTTTACTTTGTCTTAGGGAAAGGCAGAGACCTGAAGCATGAGATCAAAAGCCTGTCTCAGCTCTGTTTTGCCTCAGCACTTGCTTGAATCACCTGCTCTTTGGGTTCCTCACACAATTAGTCCTAATTCTTCTTTCTTAGTCCCAGAAGCCTCATTTAAAATCCTTCTGGAGCTTGGAAATTCCACCTCCCTGCTGCCCCTCAACAGCACCCAGAGGAAGCCCACCTTCCCTCCCCTGCTTATGGCAGGCTATATCACTTAACTCAGCATCACTTAACTCACCCAGCCACGTGCTTCATGCAGCGTGTGAGGGGTCAGCAGTGAGACCTACGTTTGCTCAGTAACTAGACCCACGTGCAGTGCTGGGGAGAGGCAGCATTCAAGGCAGCCTCAGACACTCGACAACTCTGCTGACAGAGCAGCCCAGCTGATGCTAGAAGCTGGGAGGTTGCCAAGTGGCTGCAGTTCGCAGTGACCAGGGCACGAGGAGAGGACCTCGGAGCACAGGCAGGCGTCCTGGCACGAGCCAGCCTCGCGTCGTGTGCGGGACACCTGCCTCTCAGGAGGGACACAACTGCCTGGAGGAGCGGGCTGGTCTCACCCCGTCGCAGCCGCGTCACAAACACGGTGGAGAAGACGCGTGTGCAAGGGAACTTCATCCTACGCTGCAGCTGGAAGCCCTCCTGAGAGCCTGGAGTACATCTGGGGCTCCACAGAAACCTCAGCTCCACGCACCCACCTGCCCAGTAAGGGAGGGAGACAGGAGCTGCTTGCACACGGAGGGCCAGGCTTCCTTGGGGCTTTGGTTGGGAGACGGTTCAGCACTGGAAAGCATCTAAATTCAGGCAGATTTGTGACAGGAACAGCCCACTGTCCTTTCAAGACAAGAGCTTGTCACAGTCACATCCAGGCACTGACATGGCTCACAACCATCGAGCCCAACCAACTGAGGCCGCTCACGACCATCAAGTCCAAACAACTGCAGTGGTTGCCACCAGTCAACCAACACCACTCGTCACTGTCATCTAGACCAATCCCCCCACCACAGCAGGACCCCACGCACGGTATAGGTTAACAGAAGTCACTACACAACTCGTGACGACAGAGGCACAGGAGACACCTCAGACCAGAAAGAAAAACCCAGAGGCAATGAGGGGGCCACAGTAAGAACAAAAATCCATCAAACTTACAGTTCAGCAGGTCACTGGCAGCAGCCTGTCCACGGAGACAGAGAACCCCATCGACACAGCACCCAGCAAGACAGAGAGCCCCACTGAGACAGGCAGCACAGCTCTACCCCTGCCCTGCCTCTCAGCCAGGAGGGCTCTGCAAGCAGCCCCCTCTTATTCTGTGGTGCTGCTTCCACCATTTGCTCCCTGAAGCAAAACACCAGTGGCCACCTGAAGCAGAGCACCTGTTTTGACTGGCCCAGTCGCCCTCATCAGGGGGGGCGGGGTGGGGGGGAGCTGCAGGACATGTTCCTGCACGACTGGATGTAGGGGACTGGACAGGATGGTCTCTGGAGGTTCCTTCCAGTCCCTACTGGTCTGTGGTTCTGTGATTGTGACAGTTTATTTGCTCAATTTCCACAGGAAGAATGTTTGCTCAGTCCCATCCCCGCTCGTGCCAAGCACCTGCACGTGTCTGTTCTCTTACTGCTTCCCCTTCAGCGTCAGAAGGAGCTAAAAGCATCCCTACTGGAAGGTTCCAGCTTGTCACAGCAGAATGTTTGGGCTCCTTCCACACTGAAGCTTTGTCAGGAGGTTTTGTAAACCTGACAGATTCTTGTAGACGTTAAAATTTAAGTGGCTCTTTGACAGAAAGCTGCTCAGGGAGAAACCCAACACGAATGGGATCTCCACCACGCCTGGTGTTTCCCAACTACTTGCTCGTTCCTCTGGAGATCAAAGGTGCCTCTGGAAGTGGAGACCAAGCCACACAATTACTTCAGCGGGGAAAAAGGAGCCTGAGGGAGGACCCCATGGATGTTGATCAATATGGGAGGGGCGGGTGCCAGGAGGAGGGAGCCAGGCTCTGCTCAGGTGGGTGCCAGGAGGAGGGAGCCAGGCTCTGCTCAGGGACACCCAGCGATGATGACGGCTTCTCCAGCGTAAAACCTCTGCTTCCTGTAAAACCCGGAGCCAGCACCCCGCGCAGAAACAGCGCGTGGCTGTGCCACCGCTCAGCAGAGCATCGGCGGCAGCTCGGTGCAACGTGTGTGGATCCCAGGGCTTGTGGAGCAGTCCACAGGAAATACAGACCTGCTTAGCTGTTTGGATTGGGCCAGTGGCCCTCATCAGAGGAACAGGGGGGCTCTTCTGTGCAGACCTGCATTTGAAAACGGAGACAGCAGCACCTGGCACCGAGAGCCAGCTGATCACCGACACCGTTTCAGTGCCAGTTTCTGGGCCAGTAACTGTGTTGGCTGCGGTTAGCCCGCGCCCTTCCCAATTACTGCCAGGAGGGACGGCTGCTCTGCACGAGAAGGGGCCCAGCAGCTACTCCTCCTCTCTGTCCCATCTCCTGCTTCTGGAACTGGGAGCAGCCAGGGCACGCGGGCTGGCCGTGGCGCTGCAGAACGGTCCCTGGCACGGCACGGCGCTGATTAACCTCTGATTCCAGCTCCCAGGCCAGCCAGACACTCGCTCTTTTGGTATTTCGGAGACTTAATGAGAGATCTGGGTTCATCTGCGCTGGTATTTGCATTTAATTACTTTCAGGCCGTCTCGGAGCCAGCGGCTGGTGCAGCACCAGGGCACCACCCCCTGCGAAGACACAGTGACATCAGCCAACAGGTAACAGCCCCGCGAGAGAAGCAGAGCCAGGACGGGGAGCCCAGAGGAGACACCACTCTGCTAGAAGCACCGTGGGGCTGAAGCACACACCAGGCACTACTCCACTTCAGACTTCCCACAGAGGTATTTGCACTTCCAGAGCCAAAGTCTGTCCCCACAGAAGTGCTTCTGTGAGCTGCTGCTTTCAGAAGCAGTAAAAACTGTAGGTGCTCAGTCACAGAATCACACAACTTCAGGGCTTGGAAGGGACCTCGAAAGACCATCCAGTCCCACACCCCAGCCAGAGCAGGATCCCCTAGAGCCAGTCGCACAGGAGCATGGCCAGGAGGGTCTGAAACGTCTCCAGAGAAGGAGACTCCACAACCCCCGGGCAGCCCCTGCCAGGGCTCTGGCACCCTCACTAGGAACAAGGTCCTTCTCACACTGAGGAGACTGATCTCCACTGCCTGTTGTGGTGCTCTCTAAAGCAAAAAGTGAACGACGCCACGATCGGGCCGAGCAGCCAAGAGCAGAACTCGGGGCGCTGGCCCTTCCCACGGCCACGCGCCTGCCAGGCAGGGCTCGCCGCCGCTCAGCGCTTCTCTCGTTTCCTCTTTCTCAAGACCACGTTTCAGGCAGATTTGTTTTCATCGACTTCTAACTGACATTAGCTAATTATTAGCTCTGCAGGAGCGATTAGATTTTAATGCTCATGTCACTGCCAGGCGCCACGAGCTGCCTCGGCGCGGTCGGACGCTCTGCGAGTTCAAACCGGTGCTGGAAGCTGGCCGCCTGTTGGAAATGTTACGGGTCTTGGCGGTTAGACCAGTCCCACTGCACCAGACACCCCATCGTGGCTGATGTGGACCTCATCTGGTAGAGTTCCAGTCGGGACTGCAGTGTCATTCCTCAACCCCCTAAATGCACCCCGACGCACTTCCCCGTGTGTTAAATTGCTCCCAAACCATCTTGGCTGAGCAGCACCGCTGACACTCTGTCGGTGTGACAGACGCACGCTAGAGGTGTCCACCCTGGGCAGCTCCGTCCGGTCCCTGACCACTCTCTCCAGGAAGAATCTCTTCCTGATGGCCTGACCCTCCCCTGTTGAAGCCAGAAGCCCTTCCCTCTGCTCCTGTCACCAACGACCTGTGAGCAGAGCCCAGCTCCAGCATCCCTGCAGTGTCCTGTCAGAGAGCTGTGGAGAGCGATGAGGGCTCCCCTAAGGGACAAGGAACCAGCTCTCTGGTTCCTGTGAAGCTGTGGATACGGACATCAGTCTTGTTTGCAGGGGTTTACGTGTCATCCTAAGACCCCAGTCAGTCCCATAAAAATCGACAGATAGTAAGTGCAGTTAGGCCAGGGGACATATTTTACTTGTGAAGTGTCTTAATGGGAAGGTCTTGACAAGAGCAGGCAGGTCCACGCGGCAAGCAGCAAGGAAGATAAAAGAACCCACAATGAGGGCACAGCAGAGGTCAGCAGCTCTCCCTGGAACATTGGTAGTTCTTTCCTCAGGACAGGACAGGACAGCAACATCAGGAGAGGACCACAGTTCAAATGTGACGCAGACAGGGAAAGAAGACGTGCTGGGAATGTCTGTCACGGAACATGAGGGGTTGGAAGGGACCTCGAAAGATTGTCCAGTCCAACCCCCTGCAACAGCAGGATCCGCTAGATCCAGTTGCATGGGAACATGGCCAGGGGGGTTTGAAACATCTCCAGAGGAGACTCCACAACCCCCCTGGGCAGCCCCTGCCAGGGCTCTGGCACCCTCACCGTGAAGAAGGTCCTCCTCACACTGATGCAGAACCTCCTCTGTTCCAGCTGACACCTGCTGTCCCTTGTCCTATCATCGGGTGCCTGGCTCCATCCTCCTGACACCCACCCTTCACACAGTGACCAACACAACGTATTGGAAATCACCTGAACAGGCAGGTTACGATTTCACTCAACACCCTCTCTCAACAGGGAGAGGGCTGAGAGACGCGAGTAGGTTTCTCCAAACGCACTGGTGACAAAGACGAAGCAAGAGTTAACGTGTCCGACTCCTCGAGAGCTACCTGCAGGCACTTGTGCTTTGGAAAGACGCACACCGCGGCGGCGCTGGGTATAAATTAAAATGCTTATTAAATGTCAGTCGTTCTAATAAGTGATTGATACCTAATTAGCGTGTCATATGTGATCGTTTCCAAATGTTAATTCATTCCTGAAGACTTGGCAAGTGCTGCTTGACCTATTAATTACATTAGACAAAACGCTCAGAGATTGTTTCCTACGCGAGGTGCTTCCGTCGGGTGCTTGAAGGGTCGGCGCGAGACGCTGCCACGGCAGCCGGCTGGCATCGCACGCGGCGGTGACGGCGGGAGAACCTCAGGCTTCTGCCTGACGCACGTGTCCGGGCGGAACAGGCCACGCTGCTTCCACTGCCGCTGGCAGGTCTCCTGGCCGCTTCGTCCATCTGGAAGTGGGAAACTGATACTGCGGGCTGGGCCCTGCTGTGAGGAGGACAGGCAGAAGTGTTTCCTCGTGCGGCCGAGCAGCCTTGGGACCGGAGGATCTTTCGAAGCCCCTTCCAATCCCTGATGTCCTGAAGCTCAGCTGTGCTCAGGGTGATGTCTCAGCCCCAGTTACCCCCTGAGCCAGGTACCAAGGTGATGCATCCTGAGGGCCATCCTCACCTCCAGGAGATCCCAGCACTAACGCAGAAGCGGCTTCTCATCATTGAAGAGACGGAGGCCAAAGCCCATCACTCTAAAGGCTGTTGGAGCGTGAAGCCCTTCCCTCTGCTGCGGTCGCTAGTGATCCCTGAGAAGGGACCAGCACCAACGGGCTCAGACATTGTGCAGCTGGATCTAGGGGATCCTGCTGTGGCAGGGGGATTGACCTGGCTGATCTTTCCAGGTCCCTTCCCATCCCTGGTGTCCTGTGATTTAATTCCTTTCGCCAGACTTGGCTGACAAGTGACTCGTGTTTGTCTCGTGTGTCACCATCTTCTCCCTGTTTCGAAGGGGACGAGAAGAAAGAAGCCTGATTAAACCAGTTGTCTCTGCATAATGGTTCTCAAGACCCTGAAGTACGAAGCCTGATGTCTACAAGAACTTCACAAGGTTTGTTCTATTTTTTTCCTCTTTTTATTACACTGTTAAGGTCTTTTATATTCATGCAGATTAATTTAATGAGGTTATTCACAGTCACTGCTCTTACTCGTGGAGATAAATCTCGACGCACGCTACGATGACATGCAATCCTCCTCCTTTCAGAAAGGGTGCTCGGCTGGAGAGCGTGTGGCTGCTGTCCTGTTGTCAGAGAATTAACCACCATCCAGGCTGCAAAGAAAACACCTTCTTGCACTGGTGCTGTTTCCTCACGGATCTTTTTCTCACGGCCTTCAATGACTTTATTCTTGGCAATTTTACGCAGTGAATCACAGAACCACAGACACTAGGAACTGGAACTGGCCTTAAGAGATCATCCAGTCCAGTACCCCGACACAGCACAACGCGTAGAACCAGTCACACAGGAACAGTCCAGGTGAGTTTGAAACATCTCCAGAGAAGGAGACTCCACAACCCCCCTGGGCAGCCCCGTCATGAGGCTGGGATCCTGCTCTGGCAGGGGGATTGCACTGGGTGGTCTTTTGAGGTCCCTCCCAACCCCTAATGCGCTGTGGTTCTGTGAGTCAAAGTCTTTCTGACCCTTTGCAAAGGAACTTCAATACTTCTTCAATACGACACCGAAGGTAGCTCGGAGAAGGAAGTCTCCACACAAATAATCTCACTGTGAGTCTCAGGAGTGGGATCTCTGCTGCTGCTGAACACCCTGTGGATGTGTGCACAGGGCAGCACGGCAGAGGCTTTCCAGCTGCTCAGTGAAACCAGCATCAACCCGTTACGGCTGTCAGCTGGGACTGGGAAGGACCCTCCTCCCAGTGAGGGTGCCAGAGCCCTGGCAGGGGCAGCCCAGGGGGTTGTGGAGTCTCCTTCTCTGGAGACATTTCAAACCCTCCTGGCCATGTTCCTGTGTGACTGGATCTAGGGGATCCTGCTGTGGCAGGGGGACTGGACTGATGATCTTTGGAGGTCCCTCCCACCCCCTGCGACTCTGTGCTAACTAGAGGACGCACAGCTCCAGTTCTCGCCTTTCCCGTGTCGCTCCCACAGGATCTGTTTCTCGCTGGAGGCGCGAGATGAGTGCGTAGCTGCTGCGCGTTGAGTGGGACGCTCACGGAAATCACTAGTGCTAATTAAATTACAAGAGTCACCGCAGCCAGGGCTTCTTTCTCCTCCAAGCTTTCCAAACTGCTAATGATGTGGAGTGTTTCATGACCCCCTCCTCCTGACAGACACTCGGTAGCCAAAGTCCTTGCCAAGGTACAGCTGAAATTCCGTCTCGCTGCTGGTGGGTTTCCGTCTCCTCCCTCTCTTCCAGCAGAACCAGCAGTTTGGAAAATACAGAGCGAAGAAACAAACTCCCCCAACAAGCTCCTTGCAGTCGACGTCTTTACTCTGAGTGATCAAACTTTACCTCAGTCCCCAGAACGACAGAGAATTAATGAAAAACGCACCGAGAGTGAGCAGAGGATCACGGAGCGGGGCAGGCGCAAGGGGCCCTGCAGATCAGCAGCTCACCACCTCTGCGGGAACAGCGGCGCTGAACCCGAGGTGAGGTGGCTGAGGAGCACGGCCGGCACGGCTCTGAACGTCTCTGGAGAAGGAAACTCCACAACCTCTCTGGGCAGCCTTGTGGTTAAACAGAACCTCCCACCTCGGCGTCCAGTGGCCCTTGTCCTCTCCGATGGGCTTTGGGGTTTGCTGCCGGCTTTGTCTGGGCTGCTTGTTGTTTTCTTGCTGTGGCTTCTGGGGTTGGTCGGGCTGGCTACTGCTTAATTTTTCAGCAGCGTTTCGCTCGCTCAGTCCTGTCTCAGCGGCTGCAAAATCAGCTGGGTTTGGACAACGATTCCTTCTTAGAGCAACTGCTGGAAGTCCGCGTGACTGCTGGTCACGTTCAAATACAGATGGCTAGCAGGTGGGTCGGGAGGACGCGTCGCCGCCACCAGCTACCTGAGACAACCTTCCCGAGCTCACTGCGGCGCCGCTCAGCGAAGCGGTTCGGGCTCACTGCCCTGGGCCTTCTCCACCTGGGGATGCTGCATGATCCTGTGCTCAGGGGAGTTAAATCCGGTGGGAGGCCAGTCATGAGTGGTGTCACACTGAGGGGAGACCTCACCGCTCTCTACAACTATCTGAAAGGACACTGGAGAGATGCTGGTGCTGGGCTCTTCTCAGAAGTCATTAGTGACAGAAGCAGAGGGAAGGGCTTCAACAGAGGAAGGTCAGACTGGCCATCGGGAAGAAGTTGACAGAGAGAGTGGCCAGGCACTGGGATGGGGTGTCCAGGTTAGGGGTTGAGTCCCCATCCCTGGATGAGTTTAAAAGTCACTTAGATGTGGTGTTGGGGGATGTGGTTTAGGGGTGACCTTGTAGAGTGGGGTTGCTGGTTGGACTCTATGATCCCAGGGGTCTTTTCCAGCCTGAATGGCTCTGTGATTCTGTGTCCCCCTGGCCAAGCTCATGTCTGTGAGGCAACGTTCTGCAATTAACTCCAGGTGAAGCAGGAAAAGACACCACGAAACTCTGAGTTGCACTGATTCCTCTTCACTCAGCAAATCACACTGACTTGTCTTGAGCATATGCTCCTCCATCTGCCTTGCCCTGACACCCCTTGTTGAGGTTAATGATGGTTTCCAACCATCGCTGGGGTTTTGATTTGTCCTTTTCTCAGTCAGTCACCTACCAGAGGCAGCTTTTACGTTTTAGATCAACAAACTGTCACGTTCAGAAACACTCACCCCAGCCTGTTGTCAGTGATACAAGAGGATTTAGTGCTGACTACAACTGCCACGGTCCTCGGTGAGTTCTCTTTCAGACAGACCGTTTGCCCTTCGCTGTTCTCTGTTGGCACAAAACCCACAAGGCCAAGTTTTCCACTGAAGCCAGCGGGATGCTGCAGAGAGGAGAGGATGGCAGTACCAGGTGCCAGCCCAGCTTTCTCGACACAGGCCTTTGTAACCCAACCTGCAGTCCCTCCTGCTTGGGAAGCTGCAGGACACTTCGGGCAAACCAGCGGTTTGAGTCCCTGTGAGACCGCTGCTCCAAGACGTCGTGTTAACAAGACAGTAACAGAAGTCAGGGGGTGGAAGCGCAGAGCTCTGTGAAACCCAACCCACAGGCAAGGACCTCTGCGCTGCCTTCTTTCTCGTGGCTCATGCCAAACGCAGCTGGGCTGGATAGAACACGGAATGAAAACTGGATGCAAAACATCAAGTCCAACACTCACAGACTCACACGATCACAGCACCGCTACCGTCCCGCTCAGCACTCAGCAGCTACACACTCAGCTCTCACTTCCAATGAGAAGTGGACACCTTTAGGAAAGACAGGAGAAAGGCAAGAACTGGAGCCGTGCATCCCCTAGTCAGCACAGAACCACAGACCATCAGGGATTGGGAGGGACCCCGAAAGACCATCCAGTCCTATCCCTCTGCCACAGGAGGATCCCGTAGATCCAGTTGCACAGGACTTGATGTCCAGGCAAGTTTTAAACCCCTCCAGAGAAGGAGATTGCACAACCCCTCTGTGCAGCCCCTGCCAGGGCTCTGTCACCCTCACTGGGAAGAAGGTCCTGCTCCGATTGATGGGGAACCAACCTCCTGTGTTCCAGCTGACACCCGCTCCCCTTGGTGGCTGGACTCAGTGATCCGCAGGGTCTTTTCCAACCAGAGTGATTCTAGAGTTCAGTTCTCCAGTTCTCAAGGCATGTTGCCTTCAGGTGACAACAAAAAACCCATCCTTGGCAGAGGAAGCTTTGGGAGGTGGCTGGGGGCTTGTTCCATGCACAGCATTCTTTTCCAACCAGAATGATGCTGTGATGCTTAACAATTCTTCCAGATCTCTGTACATTCCAAAGACTCCAGCTTAAGGAAAACCCAGCACCCACACGGGAAGAGCTGGAGGCATCACGAGTGAAGGCTGAGAGCAGCAGGTTCACACCGTGCAGCACGCTAGGAAAACACGAGTAAGCAGATGTCGTCAATCACTAACAGAAACCCAAAACTTTCCCAAACATCATGTAACTGGAGGAGAAAGCACTGCAGCTACAACCCCAGTGAATCTTTCACAGCCACCTCCATTTGTCTTAATTTGTCCTGTGAGAGTCATCAGCATTAACGCGGGGAGGTTATGGATGTGGCCATTTACGAGTAACAGTAACGGAGCCGCAGAGTCCGCGCCCGGCGCGACGCGCCCACCTGCATTTTCCTCCCACCTTGCAGGGTCGGCCTTGCGCTGCTGTAATTTACACCCACGCGCCACGATTCTGGAAGGGGACGGGCAACTGGCAGAAGCGCTTGCCCACAGAAAGGGCCTTCGCGCCGTCGGGCTCCCCCAGCTCCCCGTGCAACCGCACACCAGCTCCGTCAGTTCCAGCCGTGAGCTACCGGGGGTTTTCACCTGTAACCGGGGGTCTCACGCTGTCCTGGGTCTGCAGCGTCCAGGAGATGTCTTGAGGAGCAGGCACAACTCACAACAGCTTTACACCCTTCAGACACCACCGTGCTGGGACCGCATGCAGGCTAGGGTTTGACCGGTGACGCACTCGCTAACGGCTCCTGCTTTCCCCTGGAAAAGCACCGAGGACTCTTCACGTCTTCATTTCACAGTTCCTTTGCAGACATTCCGGGAGAGAGAAGGTCATTTCGGAGTCTGCCTTTACCTGACCTACACCAGCAGCACACGGACCGGTCTTACAAGTTTACGTGCGAGACGGGAGATGAACGAGACGCTCAAGCGTTAACGTACCTGGGGAAGCTTGTTCCGCTGCTGTCAGCTGACGCAGGCAAAACCTCCCTAAAAGAGGATTTAGGGCTTTTCCATGGGATCTCCCGGAGCTGATCGCTGGGGCTCTTCTGTCCCGCTTTGCCTCCGGATAAGTCCATAACTATAAAAGCTGTAAAGACCTTCTGGAAGCCCCTTGTTCAGCCAGGCTGCTACCGCTCACCGGCAGGCGTCCGCTCCTAGCCGAGCCGTGCGACTGCTGTCCCTCCCCGCAAGCTGGCAGGACGTCACCACAGCTTTGGGAACTGGAAGACCTTCTAAGAAGGAGGTGGTGCTGCAACAGGAGAGATGTTTTCAAAAGGAGACACGTTTTGAAGGCTCAGAACACACAGAATTATTCAAGCCTGGCCCTTCCTCAAGCTTTCCTAGAAGAGTCAAAGCAAACACAAGGAGAGGAGGAGCCCTTCTTCCCCTGCTCCGTTGTTCGAGCTTCTGCAGAACTGCCTTAGAAATTGCAGCTGGGAGCAACCCCGGGCGCCTGCGACATGCAGGGCTTGTCCTGTGCTCGCATCCAACAAGCCGCAGCAAAACCCCGCAGCTTCAGAGCAGCTCCAGACCGCAGGCAAACATTTATTGCAAGAAATAAACTGCCCTAAATGCAGCTGTTAATTAACTATTGATCAGAATCAAATACCTAGTTATTTATGAGGAGTAACTTTGCTCCTAAACATTTATCTACAAAAGCAAACTACATCAGACACAGTGAAAGACACGTGGAAATCAGGAGATGGAGAATAATCTTGGGGGTCACTAAAACAGTTCTGCCTTTCTGGGAAATGAGGCAAAACTACTGTTTTTAATAGATTTTCTATCAGATTCTCTGTCAGAACTCAGTCCAGATACAAACATCACAGAATCACAGAACATTAGGGGTTTGAAGGGACCTCAAAAGGTCATTCAGTCCAGGAACAGAGGGGGTTCCACATCAATCTGAGAAGGAACTTCTTCCAAGCGAGAAGGAGAGAGCCCTGGCAGGGGCTGCCCAGGGGGTTGTGGAGTCTCCTTCTCTGGAGCCATTTAAAACCTGCCTGGACACATTCTTGTGCGACTTCGTCTAGGGGATCCAGCTGTGGCAGGGGGACTGGACTGGGTGACCTTTCGAGGTCCCTTCCGATCCCTAATGTTCTGTGGTTCTGGGACGCTGTGAAGAGTGGCTGTAGTCAAGGGAACTGCATCAACAAAACCTAACAGAGAGGTTGTATTTGGGAAGCTCAGGGGAGTATCTTCTTTAAAAGAAGGGAAACAGCCAGCTTCTGCAGAGTCATGGCTGCTGGATTACAGATTCACACACTCACAGAACATGAGGGGTTGGAAGGAACCTCCAAACATCATCCAGTCCAACCCCCTGCCACAGCGCGATCCCCTAGATCCAGCTGCACAGGACCATGGCCAGGCAGGATTGAAACTGCCTTCTTTTCCCAAGAGAAGTCAGAAAGCTCCTGGTACCTTGTCCTGCCCCTGACACCATCCTCCTGCACTTACGATTAATCTAATTTAAATTTAACATCACATCCATAATTCCCAAAGCTGACAGATGGTTCCCAAAGCTAACAGATGTCAAGTTATTTATTCACTACTTGATGTAATATTTGTGACATAAACAGTAGCTTCTGCAGACAAAAAGTTTGTATCAAAAACAAAGGATCAAGATTTAACAACAGGAAGGAAAAGAACAAACGCCCGCAAGTACCTTGAACTTTGACGTGTAAGTCAGACCTGTGTTTTCCTGTGTTTATGTGAAACACCAAGAACGGATGCACTGAACCACACACACACATCCCAGAACATGAGGGACTGGAAGGGATCTCAAAGATCATCCAGCCCAGTCCCCCTGCCACAGCTCTCTCAGTCTCTCCTCATGAAGTTTGTTCTCCAGTCCTTTCACCAGCTCAGTTGCCCTCCTCTGCACCTGCTCCAGCCCCTCCACATCTCTCTTGTGTTGAGGTGCCCAAAACTGGGCATGATACTCAAGATGTGGCCCCACCAGTCAGGCTCCCTCCTAATTATTTCTATTTGGGGTTTCTCCCTCTAATTTCATCCAGTCCACTGACATCCTGCAGTTGTGGTTTTTGAGGCTTTAAGGTCTGCTCCAGGCAGAAACGTAACCTGCCGAGATGCCGCTGTCTGAGGCACCACAGAGAACAATCTGACAGCATCTACCTGTGACTGAAGGAGCGCCGGGGTTTGTCCATCTGCTGCAGCCTACAGAGCACTGAGGAACTATGTGTGGCTTGTGGAGCCACGCTTCCTCCTGAGCAGCCCAATAACTGGAGAACACTTGGATGGAATAACCTCTGACTCTGTCTCCTTAACCTCTTTGTGACTGCCTGTGCTTCTGGAAGTGCTGGAGAGGAGCAGAGCAGTGTCCAGACTACAAATGAGGTGGCAGTCAGCGCAAACCTGGAGAGCACCAGTAGCGCTTCGCGCAGACGTCGCCGCTTGTCACTCCGTGGGCTGTTCCCTTCACACAATCACAGGACATCAGGGACCAGAAGGGACCTCCAAAGACCATCCAGCCCAATCTCCCCGACACAGCAGGATCCCCTACATCAAGGAACACATTCAGGGGAGATCTGAATGTCTCTGGAGAAGGAGACTCCACAACCCCCCTGGGCAGCCCCTTCTAGTGCTCCATCACCCTCACTGGGAGGAAGGTCCTTCTCACATTGATGTGGAACCTCCTCTGTTCCAGCTGATACCCACTGCCCCTTGTCCTATCATTAGGTGCCTCTGAGCAGAGCCTGTCTCCATCCTCCTGACACCCACCCTTCACACATTGATCAACATCCATGAGGTCACCCCTCAGGCTCCGTCTCTCCCAGCTCAAGAGCCCCAGCTCCCTCAGCCTTTCATCAGCAGGGAGACGCTCCCCTCCCTCCATCACCTCTGTGGCTCTGAGCTGGGTCCTTCTGGACCCGAGGGGCCCACAACTGGCCACAGTCTCTCGCACAGCCGAATGAAATCGGCTTTCTGGTAACGTTCTCCGTGGGGCCAAGGTCCACCTGTGCATGTGTGTGTTTTCCCTGCTCCTGTAGCTGTTGAAGCCATTGATTTCAGCCAGATCTGACAGAACAGTGGAGGTCTCAAAGATAATTAAGTGCTAGTTCCAGTCTCTTGCACTTTTCTCAGTTAGCAGCTGGTGTCCTTTCACTCTCTACTCTAATTTTCCAAAGCACACAAACCGCTTTAGTATTCAGAGCGGCTCAGAGCAGCCGCAGCCTGAGCAGCACTGGTGGGTTTTACTGACAGCCTGCAGTGCTCCCTCCGAACACCCGTGAGAGAGGGCTGCTCCACAAGAGAGCAGGAACAAGGCTTCGCTTTGCCCCACTGCTGGAGCCATCAGCTTCGGAAGGTGCTGCCGGTCACCGGCCAGCCTGCACTGCCTCCTGCTAGCCAGCCCGTGCCGTGCCAAGGGGGAGCACTGTGGCCACGGGGATGCCCAAGGGACCGCGTTTGGGAAACCACTGCTCTGAGCGATGAGGTGCTGCGAGCCCGCCGGCACTGTTCCTGTGTGACCGGGCCAGGGCATCCCGCGGGGCTGCGCCGGACGATCTGCCCAGGCCCCATCCCATCCCCAATGGTTCTATGATTCCACGAGTATCGCAAAACCAGTGTCAGCGGTCTTCATCTCGTGGGCACTTTACGCTAGGGAGACTGAAGTGAGAGTGCAGACGGTGCAAAGAGAAGTGTGGGGGGCCTGAGGGAGGAAACAACAGGAATGGCAGAGCTTGGAGAGAGAATGGAGAGCTTGGAGACAGAATGGAGAGCTTGAGGAGATCTGACTGAGGAGAGAAGAGCACAGACTCCTGCCGGTGCAGCAGAACATGCTGTCCCCCTTCGGGGAGAAAATTTAGGTGGGGGTTTGACATTCAGCTCATATTCAGCTGCCTGGGGGGTTCTAACTGACAGGAGGCTGAATCTGAGCCAGCAGGGTGCCCAGGTGGCCAAGAAGGCCAGTGGCATCCTGGCCTGGATCAGACACTGTGTGGCCAGCAGGAGTAGGGAGGGGACTGTCCCCCTGCACTCAGCACTGGGGAGGCCACACCTTGAGGACTCGGTCTAGTTTTGGGCACGTCAGGACAAGGGAGACATCGAGGGGCTGGAGTGAGGGCCACAAAGCTGTGGAAGGGCCAGGAGAATCAGTCTGATGAGGAGAGATGGAGAGAGTTGGGGCTGTTAGTTTGAGGAAGAGGAGGCTGAGGGGAGCCCTCATCGCTCTCTACAACTCTCTGAAAGGACCCTGCAGAGATGTTGGTGCTGGGCTCTTCTCACAGGGAATGAGCGACAGAAGCAGAGGGAAGGGCTTCCAGCTTCAACAGGGGAGGATTAGAGTGGATGTCAGGAAGAAATTCTTCCTGGAGATAGTGGTCAGGCCCTGGACTGGGCTTCCCAGGGTGGGGGTTGAGTTCCCATCCCTAGATGAATTTAAAGTCACTCAGATGTGGTGTTGGGGAACCTGGTTTAGGGGTGACCTTGTAGAGTAGGGCTGATGGTCAGATTCGATAGTCCTGGGGGCCTTTTCCAACCTCAGTGATTCTGTGGCTCTGCGGTGCAGCTGGCAGAACCCCTCCAGAGATGTCTACGTTCTCGCAGACGTCGCTACCCAGCAGGTTCCCTTGGCCATCACTCCACCAGCGTGCTGTGCCGGGGCACACGTCCCACTCACCTCGGTGCGCGCTGCCACAAAGAGCTCCCGCTCAGGTGCTGAGCTGTAATAGCTGCCTTGGACTGCAAGTTCTTTTCTTTCCAGGAAACCCACTGAAGTCAATATATATTCATGATCTAATCCAACAGAGCATGTGATTAACTTCACGCGCCCGCATCAAAAGAGGCTTTCACATCCTCCAAGTGAAGCAGTGTTTGCCTTGCCTCTTTGGAATAAATAAGAACAAAATGTGAAAGCTTCAGAAAGAAGGATAAATAGATTCAGGGGCTTTTTATGAGCTATTGACCCCGTCAGGCTTATCTACAGAACAAACAAAAAAGCCAAGGAGCTTTTACAGCAACTTTCACAATCCTTTCTGTTTCTCAAACAATGTCATTCTGAAGAATGAAAATCTCATCAGCAGAAGTGTGAAGACATCTGCAGTTGATTATGTGACAATTTTAACATAGTGAAATACCTTAAATTGCTCTTTCCTTGTCAGAGTAATCAGTCTTCCTTTGTCTTCTCCGTCTGCGAGCGCGGCAGGAAGGAGCCAGCTCACGGGTAGCGCTCCTTTGGGGCAGCCTGTGTGCATCACGTCAGGAAGTAGGAGCAGCCAGCCACAGGCAGGAAGGACCCTTCGCTGGAAGTAACCCAACCCGGAGCTGAGAGCGCTGGCATACCTGCCCAGCTCCACACACACGCACACAGAGCACAGCTCACATCAGCTCACCACACAGCACCACCCTGCTTGGAAAAGACCCCGCGGTCAGCGAGCCCAACCACCTACCCTGCCTTGCAATGCCACACCCAAACCACACCCCTCAACACCTCATCCAAACGATCTTTAAACACATCCAGGGAGGGCGGCTCAACCATCATCCTCCTGACACCCACCCTTCACATACTGAACAACATTCATGGGGTCACCCCTCAGGCTCCTTTTCTCCCCGCTCAGGAGCCCCAGCTCCCCCAGCCTCTCCTCAGCAGGGAGATGCTCCCCTCCCTTCATCACCTCTGTGGCTCTGCACTGGACTCTCTCCAGCAGTTCCATGCCCTTCTGGAGCCGAGGGGCCCAGCTTATACCTTCATTGTGTCGCAACCAACCTTCCTTCAGAACTTCCAGCTTGCAAGCGACACTTCTAAGACTTACTGTGGCTCCTACAGCAGGACTTTTGTGCTAACTGCTCGGAGAGGGTGCTCTACATCATCTTGACCTGTAGGACCCTCCTTCCCATTTGGTATTTACCCACTTACCAGCTGCGACACCTTCCCAGACGGTTTGAACAAAACACTGCAGCTGTTCCCTGGAGCAGGAAGATGATCAGCTAAACCTCACTCTCAAATCCTAAGAAGAAAAGAGCAGTAGCCACACGCTAGTCTTGTGAATGTCCTTTTCAGCTAACGTTCTGCCAACCCGCTGGTCACCTCACACGCACTTCACACGGCAGGGTTTTGGAAGGGCTGGTACTCGGAGGACACACGGAGCACACTGGCACAGCATGAGCATCCGAGTTCCTGAACAAAGAGAACATGACTGATCTGCCTTAAGAGGACCGCTGGGGACGAGTGGGACACTCGCCGTGCGGCCAGGCGCTCGCGGAAGCCGCCCGAAGCCGCCTTGTGGAGCACACGCCTGGAGAAAGCACACCGTGCCAGGCTCGCGGCTGCTCCTGCAGACTTCAAGGACTGCCAAAGTCGCTGAACTGCTCTCTGAGGCAAAGGGGTTTCACATCTGTCACATCCCAAGCATGCTAGCAGAGGAGGTGCTAAAAATGCCTTGGTAAAGCACTTCTGCAGTTTCCCAAGTCCTCTGTTTCACAACAGAGCTGGCAGCTCTGACTCTCTGCCGTGACCTTTCCCATTTCCAGCCTGTTCTTCTGCTTGGGGTTGACTTCATGTGAACAAAAAGCCAACTCTGACGTGACTCCAGAAGGAGTTTTCACCCAGGTGCCCGGGCACACGTGCTCAGGCCAGGGCCGCTGTGGGAGAACAGCAGGTGCCTCCGTGACATCTCCTCCTCCGTTCCAACCCTTCTCAGCGAGCAGAGGCCGAGCACCAGGAACAATACTGAATTCCTTGACATTTTCGGACGCTTTTCCTTGCCCCTTTCTTCTTCTCATCCACCCATCAATATTTAAGGAGCACATAAAAGGAGCAAGTCAATAATTAAACAGAAAGGCTTTGAAACGCAGGTCTCTGCATCTTCTCACGTTATTTGTCTTGCAGCAGCTTCCACAGAACAAGGATTTTAACTGACACTGCTTGGGACACACTGGAGCTTCCCACTGACTTCAAATCACACTCTTGTTTCAGCTTCCTCACTTCTCTCTGCTTTGCTCCAGTCTTGTTTTAAATGTTAACGTTTTTCTTAACGAGTCTGCACAGATTACATTTCAGAGGAGCTAATGTTGGTGGAGACTGTCCTTCCCTTCACACAATCACAGAACATTGGGGACTGGAAGGGACCTGAAAGACCATCCACTCCAATCCACAAGGCCTTCCCTTCAGTGACCTCTGAGGCTCTACTGTTTCCCTCTCCGTTCTCCCTTCAGCTGTCTGAAAGGGCCTGGAGAGTCAATGTGATGGGGAGAGATGGAGACAGCTGGGGCTGGTTAGTCTGACAAAGAGGAAGCTGAGGGGAGCCCTCATCACTCTCTACAACTGTCTGAGATGCTGGTGCTGGGCTCTGCTCACAGGTCATTAGCGACAGAAGCAGAGGGAAGGGCACCAAGCTCCACCAGGGAGGGTTAGGCTGGACTGTGGCGGGATCGCTGTACTCCAACCATTTGGTAGCTGAACGGAGCCTGAAGTGGCGTGGTAGCACGCACACCAGCGCGAACGGAGTCGCGCTCCTGACTCCAACAGCTGACCATCGCTCCACACTGTCAAACACCGCCAACTGTAAATCTGAGCTCAGTACGTGCTGCCTGTGGCCATCCACGCGACGCTTCGGTTGCCAAATCCGTTCTTATAATCGTGTTTGGCAAGAGAAGCACACAGACCCGAGTCTATGAGCAAACAGGAGGGGAGGCTGGACTCTGTTTCTGATGGACTACTGGCCAAGATGTTCAAACAGGAGCGCCTGAAAGCCGGACGCGCTGTATTTACACACGGGCACAGCAGCGTAAGCAACCGGCGTGCAGAGAACGCTGCCACAAGAAAAACACCTCAGCCAAACGGAGGCAAAGAAATCACACCCAGAGCCAAGGGGACTTAGAGCAATTAATTTCTGCTCCACACACACCGGGGAGGGCCCGTCTGTATCACCTGGGGCTGACACGTGTGATCATCACGCCGAGGATGTGTTTATTCTTCCCTCGCTCTCCGCTAATAGCGCTGCGTGAGGCGCTCCCAAGCACTGAGCAAAACACTCGCCTGTTCCAGCGGCTGCAGTAAATAGTCCTCTCTAAAAGGGTTCATAACTCTGCCTCACATCTCCTTCAGGAGCTGTTATTTAAACAGGAGTCCACAGGGTTCGTAAAGGTTAGCGTCAACGACTCAGCCTGTCACTGCATCTGCAGCTGACGGCCGCCTTTGCTTCTGTTGTTCTCCGAGCGACACAGAACGGGGAGGAATATTCAGGAACAAAGCACCCGCCTGGGATGCTGAGCAAGGATTTATGGCAATAATAAGACTCAGAGTAACTTACATTACAGTCGGGTCTCGACGGCAAAGTGTCTTCTTTGAGCAGAAAGACTGGAGCCCCTGCCTGGGCTAGGCAGTCGGAACAGCGATGTCTGCGCTCCACAGAAGGGTTCCCTTCACGGCAACAGCCTGCGGGTGGGTAGAGGTGCTGGGAGAAAAACACGACTGTAAAAGATCAAAAACAAAGATAATGTCACTGAAGGGCCTTTTGTCTCTGCTACCCCAAGACAGCACAGGCACGGCCAGGGCGACTCCAAGCAGTCACCGCCACGCACCAGCTAATCCACTCTGCTGCCACCTCCATTCAAATGAAGGCGTGAGAGAAGGCTGCGGTGGCTCTGGCTCCTTAGAGAGGGCTCCGGGGAATCTCGCTGATGTGTATCAGTAGTAGAGGTTTGAAATGTCTCCAGAGAAGGAGACTCCACAACCACCCTGGGCAGCCCCTGCCAGGGCTCCATCACCCTCACCAGGAAGAAGGTCCTTCTCACACTGATGCAGAACCTCCTCTGTTCCAGCTGACGCCCGCTGCCCCTTGTCCTGGCACTGGGTGCCCCTCAGCAGAGCCTGGCTCCATCCTCCTGACACCCACCCTTCACATATTGATCAACATTCGTGAGGTCAAATAATCACCCACCCCAAGATTTTCTGACCTGTGAACAGGTTCCCTCTAAAATTTGACCACTTTTCGAGGGGTCTGTGCAGCAGGTCTCTGTGCTGTTAAAACATCCAGGTCATCTCTGGTTGGTTTTAATGCTGCTCCAACAGGTCTGCTGAACATCAGGGCTGCTCAGTGAATCTTCTGAATGTGAATCCAAGACTGGCTTCACAGACTGCGATTCCCCTCATCTAATAATCACCTCCATCCCCACAGCCAGTGTTTCCTTCTAGTCACATTTAAGAGCCTGGAATCACAGAACAAGTGACTGATCGCAAGGTTACTAGGAACCCTTGTCAGAATTACTTTTTAATAGAGGAAGGTAGCAGGGAGGAAGCTGTCATCAATTTTAAACGCTTCCCCATGAAGCGCAAGCTCCTCCATGCAGCACTACGGGAAGACCACGGAATCAGGCAACCAAAGAGCCTCGTGGCACGCAGGCAGGGGTCTGGCTTCATGCGTCAGACGGCCAACAGCCGTGTGCTACTGCAGCCAAAGGCACTCCGTGTGTGAAGTGGACCTGCAGTGGGACATTTCCATGTCCCTAGTGAATTCTGACTTCTTGCACAGGCCACTGTTCCGTAACAGCCCTGCTAGGGATGCTCAAGCTAAAGACATCTCTACTGGATGATCTTTCCAGGTCCCTTCCAATCTCCAATGCCTGCGATGCCACGACCATGTCTACTGCAATTCTATTTACACGCTGCGTGCTAGAACTTACTTAAACCTATTATCAAACAACAGATGTAGGCAAAGTTAAATCATTAATAGCTTCCAAATATTGGCTTTTCAAAACACATGTCTGTACCTACTTCGGAGCAGAGCAAGGCTTCCCCCAAAGCAAAGACTCCGAGGAATTGGAAATGCTACTTTGGCTAACAATCACTCGGAAACAAGAGTACGAATCAGAATCACAGAACGTTCTAGGCTGGAAGAGACCTCTCGAGGTCATCTAGTCCAACCTCCCACATGTTGCCAGCTCATGTTGAGCTTCTCATCCACCAGCGCTCCCGAATCCTTCTCCTCGGACTGTTCTCAATCCACTCAGCACCCAGCAAGTGTCTGTGCTTGGGATGACCCCAACCAGGACGTGCCCCTGGGCTTCATCACGGCCTGTCACAGCTCCCTTTCTCAGCAGAGTACAGCAGCTCCTTCCGTGCTGACTACTGGGAACCATCATGGCCTGACCATTACCTGGGAGAGCACCAGTTCACACAAGCTGAAGCACTGCCAGGGGCAAGAGCTGCTTATCAAAGAGTGATTGAAGTCAGAGAATCACAGAACCATTCGGGCTGGAAAAGACCCCGGGGATCATGGAGTCCAACCATCACCCCTACTCCATAGGTCCACCCCTTGTTACGGTTCTGGTGATTTTACCGGCAGAAGCACAGCCACTAGGTCCAAAGCTGAAGTGTCCCCTAGAGTGACCATCTCAGCCTACAGACAGCTGTCTGTGTTCTGACAGAAGCAAGAGGATTCCGTTCAGCTACACCTCTTGGTTTGATAGAAACAAGCAGACCCACACGAGACGAAGGGAAAACACCCGCTGGCCTGGTGTTGCTCCGCAGGCTCCCGGCAGAGAGCTGGCAAAGCACAGCCCAGGCCTTGGAGAAGCAGTGTGAGACGTGGCAGCACGCTGCCTGGAAAACACCCCGATCGTAGCACTCGTGTTCCGCCGAAGAAAACCAGGAAGGCAGGAATAAAACCCAGAGGTTTAGAGGGAAAAACAGCTGCATCAAGTACTTGGTTGTTTGCGGAGAGGCAAGAAGAAATCTTTGTGCCTTCCTGCCTTCCTTCAGCAGATCGACAGAGCATGACCGCTGCGAAGCCAGCGAAGCCACAATCCCCACGGCTCTGCCGCAAGTCTGTCAGGCTCCAGAGGGGCTCCGTTAGCCAATTTCGTGTTTGCCAAGCTCAGGTGTGCATCAGCTGCACCACGTGAGCGACCCCAGGGAAGAGGGAGCAGCGCCAGCGAGAGGGTTGAGCAGCCCGAATGCTATTGATGGGAGGTGGCCTGAGCACGTCAGCTCCGGGAGGATCGATCCCTCTGGGTTAAATACCACCGAGTCTCTGTGGAGAAACTCTGCGAAGCGGCGCTGGGGCAACGCACCGTTCTTGTGAATAAAGCCTACGAGTCTGACCTCCAAAGTTCACCCAGTCCAGTCCCCCTGCCAGAGCAGGGTCCCGTAGATCCAGTCGCACGGGATCTAAACTGCTCAGCGTTGCAGATCACCTCTAGAAACGCGACTTGCAATGAGGACAAACGGAAGGTGGACACAGGCTGGAGAGCACATGGCTGGCAGAAAGGGACTCTATGATCCCAAGGGCCTCTTCCAACTGGAATGACGCCGTGGTTCTGTGGTTCTACACCAAACACTCCATTGCTGCTTTGGTTCAGCTACCCTGGCTGTGGAACCTCCCAGCGTCTTGCGACAATGAGCCCCGTCCCAGGCAGACTGAGGACGCCGTGTTAAACGTTTACTACGACTACCGTTGCACTACTATTGCCCAGATGTGAGGAGAGGGAACGCTAAATGCCTGAGAAATATTGCCACTTCTTTTTCCACACTAGTCATGCAAAGGTCTCCATCTCAGTTGCACTTACTCGAGGCGGTGGGCATTACTTTCAAACAGGAAGCTGGCAACCTCTGGACATTATCCATGTATAATGTTCCTAAAACACTTTATGATTGATTTTTTTTTTGTTGGCCTTTTAATGTCAGCGCTTTAAAAATAAGCATCTCTTTTTTTATACAGGTACAAAGAGCTGTCTCAGTTGAGCAGAACAGCCTTTGGGCATGCAGCTGTGGCAATGGCAGCAAGCGGGCCGAGCACCGGATTGAAGTGCACCGGAGGGTTCCCTCAGGAAGGGAAGCTTGAGGAAAAGCAGAGAGCCCTTCTGTCGGCTCTTGCAAGAGAGGCTGGGCTGGCTGGGGTATTGCCAGCAGCAGTTACTAGAGATTTGAACTGCCTGAGGGAGCCCTTTCATCCAGGAGCACTGTGAGCAGGGTGGGCAAATGCGGATCGAGAGGGTGCGGCAGCCTGGACAGCAGCCTGCTGCAAGGGAGCGGGAGCAGGGCTGTGCCTTGGCGCGCGCGGGTCCCAGCCCAGGTGCGAGCTCCAGGGCTCTGCCGTAACAGCAGGCGCTCCCCGCGGAGTGCTCCTACATAGAACGGCCCTCGGGCACCTCCGTGAGCAAGGACTGCACACAGGACCCGTTCAACGAGCACGTGCTGGGCACTGCCAAAAGAAACGAGGCCTCCTCACAGTGGGGGCATCTCTGCTACGGGGCACTGAGGCTCCCAACCTGCCAGAGGGTCACAACAGGGTCACAGAGGGGTTTCCTGCAAGGGGATCTTACAGGAGGCATCTGCTACTCCAAACCAAGACAGTAAGACCAATGAACCCATACCTGGATCACCTAAGCCAGCCCCCGAGTCAACGACAGAACGTGGTTCTTACAGGTGGGTGTCTTCAACTACCTGGACATCTGGTGGCAGAACTATACAGCAGCTCACTTCTTGATCCAAGCGGCTGGAACGCGTAGAGCACTGTTCCTGACACAAACATGGGCTCTACCAAACAGGACTGAGGGGTTGCTGCATTTCTTACCGACAAACCAAGAAGCCTGCCTGCCCTGTAACACCTTAGTTAACAACAGCCTTGGTTGCACTGATGTCATCAGCTGGTCCTATTGATCTGGACACTGGAAGGGGCTGCCATGGGGGGTTGTGGAGTCTCCTTCTCTGGAGACGTTTCAAACCCACCTGGCCATGTCCCTGTGCAACTGGATCTAGGGGATCCTGCTGTGTCGGAGGGACTGGACTCGAAGATCTTTGGAGGTCCCTTCCAATCCCTGGTGTTCTGAGATCCTCTGGATCCAAGGACTTCCATTCACGTGTGTCAGCATGTCTTGCGTTTGCACGCACAGACTTGCTTTGAGTCAGTGCACCCTACAGCCAGTCGGAGTGAATCTCGTCCCTCTTGACTCCGCAATCACGCGGATGTTTTACTTTGCTAAATCACTTGCTACTTCTTAAATTGGTTAATCATTGAGTGCTGCTGAAATCCAGCCCTTCTGAGCCGCCTTAGACTAGCAATAAATTTGGGACTGCTGTCAAATCAAACGACGCTAAACACATTCACCTGTGACACGGAGAGGAGCCAGCAACGGAATTGTAAATGCACGTGACTGGGCACCAAACCAAAGACTTGACTGGTGAAGTCATCACGCGCTGTTGTGAGTCTGTGAGACCAGCACCGGGAGCAGTCAGGAGGGCGAAGTCAGCCTCTGCTCAGGGGCATCTAAGGATAGCACAAGGGGCACTGGGTGTGAGCTGGAACAGAGGAGGTTCCACATCAACCTGAGAAAGACCTTCTTCCCAGTGAGGGTGCCAGAGCCCTGGCAGGGGCTGCCCAGGGGGTTGTGGAGTCTCCTTCTCTGGAGACAATTCAAACCTGCCCGGCCATGTTCCTGTGGGACTGGATCTAGGGGATCCTGCTGGGGCAGAGGGATTGGACTGGATGATCTTTGGAGGCCCCTTCCAATCCCTCATGTTCTGTGATCCTGCGGTTTTGTGATACCGCAAAGAATTTTATACGGATCAGTTTTTCATGCACAAATTTAACAATTTGTTTTAAAGTATTTTCTGGAAAACCCTTTCCACAGTAACGTCTCATGTTCCAGTAGTAACTAGAAGAACCAAACCCTAGGCAGAAGTTGTCCACCTGCTTGGAATAAGTGCTACAGTGTCTGACACCTGATGGGAGACCCTGCAAAAAAATGCATCTCACACTATAAAAACACCCAAAGAGTTAAAAATCCTATCAGGTTTTGGAAATATCCATCAAGATAATTCCTTGGCTCCTGAAAATGAAAGTCCTCATGAGACTCGCAGGCTGATCCGAGCAAGTGCTGGAATGGAGCTGAGGAAACAGCAGGTGCCACAGTTTATCCCTGGCCAGCAAACAAGCTCCCACCAGCTGCTGGCTCCTCTCCCCGCAGCGGCATCAGGGAGAGAATTGGAAAGCTAGAAGTGAGAAAGTCTCAGGGTCACGACGAAGACAGTCTCCTAAGTGAAGGGGAAAATCTCCTCCCAGCTGATACGACAGGTGATGCACAAGCAGTCGCTCTCTGCTTCCCACCAGCAGACCAATGCCCGGCCGGTTTCCAAGCAACAGCCACCTTGTAAAGACTCCCCCTCAGCTTCATCACCGAGAATGATGCTGTGTGCTGGAGAACATCTTCTCGGACAGCTCGGTGCAGCTCCGCGAGCTGCAACCCCTCTCGACCTCTCACTCACTCCCAGCCTTTTGCCTGAAGCAGTCAGCGCCGACGCTGCGCGACGCTGCTCGGCAGCAGCGAAGAGGCTGGCGTGCTGTCAGCACAGCTCTGGTCCGGAACACAGCACCACACACGCTGCTACGAGTAACACCGACTCCACCCCAGGCAGAGCGCGCAGCAGGTTAAGCAAGAACAGCCCTTCGGGTCTGTGGAAGGGGCTGCCCAGGGGGTTCTGGAGTCTCCTCCTCTGGAGACATTTCAAACCCGCCTGGCCATGTTCCTGTGCAGCTGGACCTAGGGGATCCTGCTCTGGTGGGGGGACTGCACTGGATGATCTCTGGAGGTGCCTTCCAATCCCTAACACTCTGTGACTCCGTGAGCGCGAAAGAGACCTCAAGGGAAGCCAGTGGCACAGCGAGTGGCAAGGTTCACTTTCCATGAGCTAAGGGTGCAGCCGCAAGGTCGCAGATGTGGGGGACCTCTTCTCTTACTGTTGGAGGGAGAAGATACGAGTGTTCGCTGCATGTCTGCCTGGAACCATCTGTTTTTCTCATCCAGATGAGTGGCTCAGTGGCCCTTCCGGCTCAGCTAAGACATCCTTGAGCTGCAGAACTCCCTCAAATGTTTGGGATTTTTTTTTGCCTGCACTTGACAGGGCAAGAAGATCCCCTCTAACGTGTTAAATGAGCTGTTCACAGTGAAAGACAGAAGGTTTTGCTCACCCAAGAGGAACCAAGAGCTGCACAGGATCTTCTGGGGTTTCAGCTGGAGAGTGGCCCGAGCATTATTTCAGATTTACAATGTTCTCCAGTGGCACCGCTCGATCCCCTCGCCGAGTCAGAAGGGGAGAGGTGGGTCAGCAGACCAGACACAGAACATCTCCTTACAAAGATAAGAAACCTATTAAAAGCAGTGAAAGGAAGAGCACATCTGAGTCTATTAAACACACAGAGGACCTTATACCAGCGGGGTGGAAGAGGTTAGCTCCCAAAAGCAGAGGCATGTTTGGAAGCACTAAGAAATAGTTTTGATTTGGAGTAAAAATGATCCTTTCGGAAAGTTGAGGAAAGTTTGTGCTTTTTGCTGCTTTCTCCGAGTTTCATTATTTGGCTGCTGTGTCATTAGAGCCCTGACAGGATTCTGTGCCTGCAGCCGGCTTTCATGTCTCCTGAGAGAGGCCCTCCCAGGCTACACGGCACTGGGGCTCGGCACCGCAGCTGCCACCTCCTCCCTGGTGCTTCCCATCTAATGAGCTGACGCGATGCCAGCTCCAAGGGCACGGCTGCCTTGTTCTGTTGCAGTCTTCTGTAGACTGATCATCTTCTTGAAGAACTTCGCATGGATTCGTGACAGCTGGGAAACCTTCCCCTCGTTAGGGCTGATCAGTTGCTTTTCAATTAGAAAATGAAACAACGGAAAAGCCAGCTGTGATTGCAGTGACTCTCTCGTTTCAGAGGAGAGTAATTTCAGTTGCCACCAGATGTAGAGAAACCTGCTGGCCTTCAGACCAGTGTCCTACTTGGATACGAAGATAAGGCCAAACGTTGGGGGGAAAAGGGGGGATTCTCTTTTGTGGAACTGATGAGTTACTGCTGATGTCTCAAAGCCTTAAGGAACTGAGTAATCACAGAATCGTGGAATCAGAGTCATTCCAGTTAGAAAAGACCCCCAGGGATCACCGACTCCAACCACCAACCCCACTCTACATGGTCACCCCTAAACCAGATCCCCCAAAATCACATCTAAGCGACTTTTAAATTCATCCAGGGATGAGGACTCAGCCACTACCCTGGGCAGCCCAGTCCAATCCCTGACCACTGTCTGCAGGAAGAATTTCTTCCTGGCATCCAGTCTGACCCTCCCCTGGTGGAGCTTGAAGCCCTTCCCTCTGCTCCTGTCACTAATGACCTGTGAGAAGAGCCCAGCACCAGCATCTCATTTGATTTGGCATTAGACACTCTCCAGGTCAGCAGTTAGTCCACACCTGGAAAAGCAACCCTTGGGCTATTTTCAGATGCTTTACAGCAGCCAGTCCAGCATCCCCTTCATCAACATTCCGAGGCGTTTTGCAGTGCAGGCAAAAATATCCTGCAGCCTTTCTCACCAGCCCAACGCGAGAGCGGAGCGGCACTCACGAGGTGCTCGTTCCCGTTTCCGGGAGGCTGCGAAGCCCCGCGTTGGAAATCGCTTTGGAAGAAGTGAGTCACTCTTCATCATGGCAACAGGTTAAGTTTAGTGGCAGCGTTTGACGGGGAGTGGGAAGAGGTGAGGATGGCAAAGGAGGAAGGTTCTCGATAACTGCACTTGTACAAGACGGTCACTCCTTAAGAAGAGCACTTAGAGGTGGCGGCCAGGGAACACCTTCTCTGCAGTGGCGCTTTGTGCCCATGGCAGCGTGTCACTGGCTCAGCAGCTGATCCTCCCCCAGACACTGCACCTGCTCACCGGTCGTGTGAATGAGGGCTCAGGATTTCCACTGCTAGAGATGCCACAGGGCAAAGCGCAGAGATGGACGTTCCCAGTGAGTCAGTGGCTGAGCAGCATCAGAGAAGTCACAGAAGGCCTTCTGCAACTGTGAAACTGAAACGGTTTTGCAGAGCGATTACGTAACAATGAATACTAATCACAGAACACCCGGGACTGGAAGGGACCTCAAAAGATCATATAGCCCAATGCCACAGCAGGATCACCTTCCAGGGCTCCGTCACCCTCACCGGGAAGAAGTTCCTCCTCATACCGATGTAGAACCTCCTCTGCTCCAGCTCACACCCGCTGCCCCTTGTCATATCATTAGAGGCCCCTGAGCAGAGCCTGGCTCCATCCTCCCGACACCCACCCGTCACATATTTATCAACATTGATGAGGCCAGACATCTCATGACAGAGTCCAGGACGCACTGTCTCCTGAGCCATCTCCTCCGTCCCCCGTGTCACTGCAGCCTGCACTCCGCTCCGTGCAGCACAGTGAGGAGCCGTGTCTGGTGGCCGTGATGTTTGTCATCGCCGACGTCCGTGTGACATGCTGACACCTCCACTTCTGTAGAAATGAAACGTCGCTGCCCTCCCTTCGCAAGCGTCCTGACCTACGGATGTTCTTGTTTACCTCGGGTATTAACTGTCATGACTTGTATCGCGGGCACTGTGATGGCAGCCGGCTCCCCCGCGCCCTGCGCCGGAGCGAGCGCAGACGCACAGCAAAGCCGGGGAATCAAACCTGCTTCAGTTGCCGAGGGCTAATTAGTCATTTGCCCAGTCAGCAGTGGACAAGACCAACCCAACATTGGGCTTCCACATCAATCTGCTGCCGAGCACTCTGATTTACTTCTCTGAACCCCTCAGCACCCCTCTCCCTACAACACATCTACCCTGTCTAACACGAAACCTTCCAAACTGATGGAGACGTTTCCAACCCGCCTGGACTGCTCCTGCGCGACTTGGTCTGGGGGATCCTGCCCTGGCAGGGGGATTGGACTGGATGAGCTTTGGAGGTCCCTTCCAACCCCTCATGTTCTGCGAGTCCGTGACAAAAGCCAAACAAAGGAAGCCCAGGCTCTCTGCGGAAGCCTTCTGAAGAGGCTGTTCAGCACGTGCCCTTCGCAGGCAACACGACTAAATACACTTAAACCACTGACTTTTAGAAGAGAGACTAATCGGTAATTCCTGATTTATTTCTCCCATGGCATCAAAACCTTGAAGCTGGTAGTTTAGCAGAAACACAGACTGTTCCTTGTAAAGGTCACAACCTCTGAGCCCCGTCTACGCAGCAGAATGGGTGCAGTCCTCATGATGCAATGTCCCAGTGACCCGACACTGCTCTCGTAACACATCCATCCATTCACTTCCATCCCTGGGGTGCTCCACAAGGCACCGCAAGAATTTTTCCCTTCATTTTCATGCATTTTTTAGTATTTATCAACAGATGCTAAGGAAGAAGGGAATAATTTATGAACCTTCTTAGGAAATCCAGCAGCACAAGCTAGCAATGTAACTTCAAGCTGCAGTATTTAACAGAAAACACGATCCACATTTTCATTTGCAGCTTTTCTCCGTAAGGCTGATTCCTACTTTCTATGGCAACATCTTCTCTCTCCATATATTTACCCTTCTTAGCGGGAGGTTTATGGATGAGAGAGGTCACAGAATCATAGAATCATTAGGGATTGGAAGGGACCTTGAAAGATCATCTAGTCCAATCCCCCCATCACAGCAGGATCCCCTAGTGAACCATCCTGGTGAACAGGACAGGTTATCTGTCTTAGTTTTGTTCTTCTAGGAGGTCAGTGCCTCGTGAATCCTCTGTCCCAACCCCAGCCGTCCGATCAAGCTTTAGAACACCGACAGGCTGCCTCCAATGAATTTAAAGCACTTTGTCTTCGATTTCAGACACAAAGACACAGAGGAAACCTCAAACACAGCTCCACATGGCCAGGGAAGTTTCTTCAACACAGGTTTATTGAAGACCCTTAGGGCTCATGAAGTGTTGCTTCTGATGAGTGAATCTGGTTGCTAAGGGGATATACAGACTGCCCTCAGAGGGGAAAGCTTAGTCATAGAATTGTCCAAGGTTCTCTAAAAGGTCACCCCTCAACCAGATCCCCCAACACCACATCTAAGCGACTTCTAAACTCACCCAGAGATGGGGACTCAACCACCACCCTGGGCAGCCCAGTCCAGCGCCTGACCACTATCTCCAGATAATCTCGTCCTGATGTCCAGTCTGACCCTTTCTTGTTGGAACTTGAAGCCCTTCCCTCTGCTTCTGTCACTAATGACCTGTGAGAAGAGACCAGCACCAACATCTCCTAAACCAGAGCCCCCAACACCACATCTAAGTGACTTTTCAACACATCCAGAGACATTTGTCCACCCTTGAGCAGAAGAGACCCAAACTTGAAGCAGTCAAAGAAACGAGACAATTTCATATTGAGGAGATGTCTGAGACACAAGTGTTGTCATTTCTTTGCTTCTTCGCCATCAAACCCTTCACATATTTCTATGTTAGTTCTTACAGCTGGATTCTTTACTTTACAGATCTGATCTACTCTGAGCACTGAACTTGAAGACACTGAACATCAGGGACCCCAAAAGAGACTCTTTCTCTTCCCATACCAACCACCGCAAAGCACGGGCCGCCCTTGTTGTGCGAACGCGCCCGTCACCGTGCGTGGAGGCGCACAGAGCTCTAACGACTCCAGCACCGAGCAAGTTTTAATTAATGCTCTTGCTGAACAAAGCGCCAAGCGATAGCTCTTTTACTCAACAAGCATTAAATTAGTTTCCAAGGGAATTACTAAGGTGCTCATAATTTAAAGATCACTTCTGCGCCCTGTGCTTTTGTAGCTGTGCTCGCCACCAGACGGGTTTGTTTTCTTCCTCTGCAACAGAGAACTTTCTCCTCTTAGGCTGCGTTTTGTTTTAATTTACTAAACACAACAACAGAAAAGTTACTCCGCATGGACTGCCCCAGAAGACAAACAAAACCCCAACCTTTGGATATTCTTTAAGTCCTTTCCTTTGAAGTTGATTCAGGGCAAGTTTTGCTGCTGACAGCAAAAAGCCGCCCAGCTCTGACCCAACAGGTTACCAGCCCTTGGGATGCTGCCCCCTCTATTATCTCACACTTGCCATCGCGTTCTCCCCACGGTTCGGTGCTCTACAGACTGCTCCTCTACAGACACTCAGCAGCCCCGCTGGGGCAGGCTGGCCCGTGAGGGGAAATCCTGGCACCGATGTTTCTGTCCGTTTGGTTGAGCCACTCACAGCTCTGTGCCGTGCTTCACGGAACACCGGGACTGACGTGCCACAGACACAGTGTCCTCGTGCCGAGACAGCCCTTCAGAGGAAGGCTGCGAACCACAAGGATGACTTTCTTGGTGACCAAGTGCTCCAAGCACCACTGCGTAAGACCTCTAGTCCCTAACTCCAGTACCTTCCACCCATAAAAGTGATCACAGAGCATTAGGGATTGGAAGGGACCTCCAGAGATCATCCAGGCCGATCCCCCTGTCCGAGCAGGATCACTCAGACCAAGTCACACAGGAACACATCCAGGTGGGTTTTAAATGTCTCCAGAGAAGGAGACTCCACAACCTGCCTGGGCAGCCCCTTCCAGGGCTCCATCCCCCTCACTGGGAAGAAGTTCCTTCTCATATTGGTGTGGAACCTCCTATGTTCCAGCTTACAGTGGCATCTAGTGATAGGACAAGGGGCAATGGGTGTGAGCTGGAACACAGGAGGTTCCACATCAATCTGAGAAGCCTCTTCACGGTGAGGGTGACAGAGCCCTGGAGGGGGGCTGTGGAGATGTTTGAAACATCTTCTCTGGAGATGTTTCAAACCCACCTGCATGTTCCTGTGTGACTGGATCTAGGGGATCCTGCTCTGGCAGGGAGATTGGACTAGATGATCTTTCGAGGTCCCTTCCGATCCGTAATGATTCTATGATTCTATATGGTCTCCTCAAAGCAAGTAAAGAACTTCCCACAGGCATGATCAGTTTTCTTTACCGATGGAAGCAGAAAGTCTGTACAGCGCAGAAGATGGAACTGAAAGCAGAGGGCTACAGTAAGCAGGAGGCGTTTTCTGTTTCACAGCTCTGCACTCGTGTGAACATCTGAAAGCATTAGGAGTCATTTTAATTTGGGGCAAATCTGACCTCCAGCTGAAGTCCAGTAAAACAAAGTTTTTCTAACTGGAACAAATCCAAACCACCAAAACCCAGTGTCACCGCCTCTGCGCTCTGATCAAAACAGGAGAGTTTCTGCTTCAGAGAGAGGCTTTGTTCAAAAGTTGCAGGGACTGTGCTGAGCAGAAAGAAACCTTTGACTTTCCAAAGTCTGTACCTTTCATCCTGGTAATTTATTGTCTTTCTCTTCCAGAAGCAGCTACTCAGACACCCTGACTGTCTACAGCGCAGCAGAAAACAAACAGCCCAGCAGAGACCACAAAAGCAAGAGAGCCAAGAAGCCGGCAGGAACACAAGAGGACGACGACTGTTTTAGTGCTTTAAACTATCTGCTCTGTCTTCTCTGCTCAGCCCTTGCTTTTTCCTGCTCAGTCGCTTGCTAATGAAACATCCGCTCACGCAAAGCGCCAGCCTGAACCTTTGTGCCAGGACTTCCAGCCAGGTTTGTCTGCTGCACTTCACTGCCGATGGCACCTCTGGGTGCGCGTGTCTGTGCACGTGAACGCACGCTGCCGGCAGGGAGAAGGATCAGCTGGGATCAGAACCATTCCAGCTGGAACAGACCCTGGGATCATCGAGTCCAACCATCAACCCTACTCTGCAAGGTCACCCCTCAACCAGAACCCCAACACCACATCTAAGTGACTTTTAAACTCATCCAGTTATGGAGACTCAACCACCACCCTGGGTAGCCCATTCCAGTCTCTCCAGGAAGAATTTCTTCCTGATGGCCAGTCTGACCCTCACCTGTTGAAGCTTGAAGCCCTTCCCTCTGCTTCTGTCACTAACGACCTGTGAGCAGAGCCCAGCACCAACATCTCTGCAGGGTCCTTTCAGAATGCTGTGGAGAGCGATGAGGGCTCCCCTCCTGATCACTCAGTGACAAAGAGAGACGGCCCATCCACATTCCAGTTAGCCGTCCCGGTACAACCCAGAGCCACACAGGCTGCCCAGGGGATGGGTCGGCTCCCAAAAGCTCATCAGGAAGCTTTGCTCAGGGGATGATTCCGAGCACGTTAGTTCTTTGTAAAGGCACCACAAATAACTTCACAAGAAGCACGCTTTTCTATTGAATTTAATTACATTCAATTATTAAATTAAATGAAGTTATTAAATTTCATGGCAGTCTCACTTCTGAAGTAAATATCGATGTTTAATTTATTCCAGGCCCTGCTTACGCTGCTGGATGCGACGTGCGAAAGACTAATGTCACGTTCAGCCTCTGACAGAAGCACAGCTAGTTCTGGCTGCACCAGTTATTTTCCTGGATATCACCAGTGGGAACACAGCTTTGGAAGCAGTCTCACAGCGCTCAGTCTCATAGCTGCATCTCCAGACTTGGTGTAGGAAATTCTCACAGAACCATTCAGGCTGGAAATGATCCTTGGGATCACTGAGTCCAACCATGCTCTGGAGATGTTTAAAACCTGCCTGGATGTGTACCTGGGTGACTTGGTCTAGATGATCCTGCTCTGGCAGGGGAATTGGACTGGTTGATGTTTTGAGGTCACTTCCAGTCCCTAATGTTCTGTGACCCTGTCATCAGTCCTGCTGTACAAGGTCACCCCTAAAACAGATCCCCCAAGACAACACCTAAGTATCTTCTAAACTCATCCAGGGATGGGGACTCAACCCCCACCCTGGCCAGCCCATTCCAGTGCCTGACCACTCCCTCCATCAAGAATCTCTTCCTGATGGCCAGTCTAAGCCTCCCCTCTTGGAGCTGGCAGCCCTTCCCTCTGCTTCTGTTGCTGATGACCTGTGAGAAGAACCCAGCACCAACATCTCTGCAGTGTCCTTTCACATAGTTGTAGAGAGCGATGAGGGCTCCCCTCAGCCTCTTCCTCAAACTAAACAACCCCAACTGTCTCCATCTCTCCTCAGCAGACCGAGTCTCCCACCCTTCACGGACCTATAGACATCCTCGAGGTCACCCCGTTCACAGCAGACCTTGTCCCAGGACACAGCTAAACCATTAACACCCACTTCTCCAAAGGGAGCTTTAAAGGAGGGCTTGCACCTCGACTTGCTCACGTCAAGCACGACCGTGACAAGAGCACTGCCCACTCAAGCCGCAGCCAAAGCTGCCGCTTCGTTCCGCAGGCCCGTTTGCCTGTCAGAAGAACAAATCCCATCAGTCAGAAGTGACCAGTTCCTGACAAACTCACGCCGTCCTTTTTTATCACCTTATTATCTCGAGGTGCTTATAAAATGATTCCTTAACAAACTTTACAGAGCCCTGACAGAAACGCCAGGTAGACCAGCACTTGGACTCCTCTTGTTTTCTCCAACTCACTTTTTGAGCTCGGAGAGAAACGCTACTCCTGTGAGAACCCCACATCCCACAGCTCCCTAGAAGTCATTTCCCTGTCATTCAGTCTAGAGAGTTTGTGAAATTAATTTCTTACGTAATAAAAGCGATTTAAAGCTGCACAACTGGAGGTGCTCACCCTGCTTCGTAACCAGAGAGGGTGTCCCAGCGTGTTGGTTCTGCGTTCTGCTCAGCATTTGACAACCCCGGACAGAGTCCGCTTCTTTACGCAGGTAGTTCGAGCAAGCTGGGGCGAGACTTGTTTACTTCTTTGGTTTCCAAAGCAAACAGGCCACCATTTGTCTCAGTGTTCCAATCCAATGTTTGCTCTATGTCCCTGCCTTTCCTCTGCATTTACTTCCAATTGCCCTCTCTTAAGGCTTTTTGCCAGACTTATCCGGCTGTCTCTCTGGCCTTGGCCTTCTCCATGCAAGTTGTTAATCATCTGCCCACGTTTACAGTCCTTGTTCATTTATCTAATATTTATTTTCATGCCCTTGAAGAGCTGCAGAGCCCACACTGCTCTCTTCAGCAGGCTTTGTCCTGTGCAGTGGGACATTGCTGTTATGAACAGAACCACAGAATGTTCTAGGCTGGAAGGGACCTCCAGAGGTCATCTAATCCAACCTCACAGGGATAACTCTACCCAGGTCAGGCTGCTCAGAGCCTCATCAAACCTGACCTGAAACAACTCCAGGGATGGGGCTCCACCAGCTCCCCGGGCAGCCCAGTCCAGCTGTCAGTCACCCTCACACTGAAAACTTTCTTTCAGAATGGGACTGGCCTTCTGGGCTGCGACTGTCCACTGGTGGCTCGTGGCCGGTTCTTCACCCACCAGCACCCTCAGGTCTCTTTCCACAGGGCTGCTCTCCAGGAGATCCTCCCGCAGCCCATGCTGATGATGCCGGTTATATTCCACAGGAACATAACCGCAGGCTTTCTGGTGCTGCCAGCTCTCTCAGAGTCCTTTACACCTCAAACACCTTCTGAAGCACCTTGTCTCTCAGCCTCCTGTGCTGGCCACGGCCGCTTTTCTGAAGCCCATTATCTTTGCTTCCTTGTGCTGCTGCAAGTTCTTTAGCACGGCCCTCATTACCCACTTTTAACCAATTTCTATGCCGCTCCGGTTATGCCCACAGAATCGCTGTCGGTATTTTTATCTGTTTTAGAACAAATTCTAAAACGTCCCCTTCCCTGCCAGCCCTTCTGCTTTATCAAGCAACAAAAGTCGTTTCAGTGGGATCCTGTTCTGACTAAGCAGTCTGGAAGCCTTAGTGCCGTCACCCGCAGCAGCGCATTTGTTCTCTGCTCATTAGTACTTGCCGGAGCCCAACCCTTCAGGTAGGCGCTGTGAAGTCACCAGGCAGTGACATCCCTGCCCTTGCCACCAGCACCTTCTGATCCAACCGCGGCAGCAGCAAGGAAGGAGAGCGAGGACAGCTGTTGGGAGCTCGGGCAAAGCACCTACATCTGCCTGTCAGCCCAGGGCCTGTCTCTGGAGAGGAATCTGTGTGTGTTAGGGCTTTTATTCCTCATAAGAAATCTTCTTTCTTAAGAAAGCTGTGGGTTCTCCCAGGTGAAAACCAGCTGCTAAGTCTCTTAGACTCCAGCACTATCTTTCCCCATCAATCTGAGCCAGCAGGGTGCCCAACTAGCCAAGAAGACCAGTGGCATCCTGGCCTGGATTAGAAACTGTGTCCAGCAGGAGAAGGGAATGAAGAGAGTTGGGGCTGTTTAGTCTGAGGAAGAGGAGGCTGAGGGGAGACCTCATTGCTCTCTACAGCTCTCTGAAAGGACACTGGAGAGATGCTGGTGCTGGGCTCTTCTCACAGGGAATTAGCGACAGAAGCTGAGGGAAGGGCTGCCAGCTCCAAGAGGGGAGGGTTAGACTGGCCATCAGGAAGAGATTCTTGATGGAGAGAGTGGTCAGGGACTGGGATGGGCTGGCCAGGGTGGTGGTTGAGTCCCCATCCCTGGATGAGTTTAAAGTGTTACCTGTGGTGTTGGGGATCTGGTTTGGGGGTGACCTTGCAGAGTGGGGTTGCTGGTTGGACGCGATGATCTGGGGGTCTGTTCCAGCCGGCATGATTCTGCGAGCCTAATCCTGCTTTAGCAAGCCCAGCAGTACACACTAGCAGAGAGAGATTCGCTCAGCGCTGCACTCACTCTGGGCTATTTTGGACCCGACAGCAGATGACACTTTCTCAGTATCTATTTGTATGCACTGGAGGTTTGGTGCAAGAAGGTCAGATTACCACGAGATAAAGCTGATGCTTGCCATATGGTCCCCAAATCTGATCAGAGGAGCTCAGAAGATCTGGCAGCAGCGAACCTCCGGTTGTGTCACAAGCCCCATTTGGATCCAGCGCGGCCTCCTCGCGCATCTCCAGCGTGGAGCGTGGTTCACGTGAGAACGAGCCAGCCTGCTGTGACATTTCCCAGTGCTGTGTTCCAAGAGAATAATCCCGCAAGTTCATCTGGCGCTGGCAGCGGCTGGGCTCAGACGCGCTCCGCGGGGCAGCCCGCCTCGGAACGAACGCGCTGCTATTATCCCGCAGATGGCTGGGGCAGAATATTTAAAAATTAGAGATGCAATTAGGATGAGCAGGGAATCAATTACGAGCCACAGAAGTTCTTTCAGTCTACGGCTCTAATTATATTAATTATGAACAAATGTGAGAGGCAAGAAAAATGCCATTTCCAATAGGCAGACTTTTTTGTTTGAAAGAAGAAAGTTAAGCAGGCACCGTCTTTATGCAGCTAATCGTAGTGTCAGAGCTCAAACACACACTTCTCCGGCCTTCCAGCACCCGAGGGGGCCACAAGACGGCAGGGGAAGGTCTTCTCAAGAGGGTTTGCACGCACAGGAGCCACCGGTGTGCAGTTGCTGCCCAGAAGGCCGATGGCATGCTGGGCTGCATCACAGTAACTGTGGCCAGCAGATCAAGAGGTGCTCCATTCCCTAAATGGAATCAGTCAGCTTGGAAAGACCCCGGGATCACCGAGTGCAACCATCAACCCTACTCTGCAAGGTCGCCCGAAACCTGTATCGCCCAGCATCATGTCTAAGCGTCCTTCAAGCTCATCTAGGGATGACAACTCGACCACTCTCCTCGTGATCAGGGAAACACCTCAAGTCCATTGTTAGTGCTGAATCTGCAAACAAACCCTCTCCATGCCGACTCCCGCCAAGATCCCCAAGTGGGCAGCTCTTGGACCAAGTGGTTACTACTGAATCTCAGAGACATGACAAAGGTCCTGGATTTGTCCCTGGGCGATTACTGGCAGATGACAGTCCCTCCTCTCAGCTAGACTGCTGAGCACCCCTAGGCCCACTGTCGCCTCCTATGCACTGCTGACACAGGACTCCTCAGCACTTCAATCACCCAGATCAGACATCAGCCACCCGGAGTCACCTAGCAGGTCCATGATGTAATGCACAGAATCTAGAACAAACTTCTACCCTGCTGTGGCTTCTGAAAGGCAACCTAAGGGTGCGTCCCAGTTAAATCCAAACCGCTAACTCTCACCCTCTCGGGTGACACACTTGACAAAGGTAAATCATTCCAGAGGCTCTTCCCATCACCCTCATCGACCAAGTTAAGCTGAAGAGGAACTCAGAATAAATATTATGATTGCAGTTGTTGCTAGACTGAGATCCTATTTATGCAAATAACTGCTGTGTATTAATTGTCCAATTAATACATTAATAATAATAAACGGCATGTTAATACTGTAATAAAAATATTTGTAAACACATAAATTAATCAGATCCTGAGCCCGAGTGTTCTTGCAGACTTCATCTGCAAATACCTCTCTCTAGAGAGCCACATCTTCTCCCAGCACTACACACAGACTAAGCCACGATGCAAAGCACCAGCATCACAGAATAAGTCAGGTGGGAAAAGACCCCCGGGATCACCGAGTCCAACCAGCAACCCCACTCTACCAGGTCACCCCTAAACTAGATTCCCAACACCACAGTTAAGCGACTTTTAAGCTCATCCAGGGATGGGGACTCAACCACCACCCTGAGCAGCCTATTCCAGTCCCCAACCACTCTCTCCAGGAAAAATTTCTTCTTGAGGTCTAATCTAACCACCCCCTGCTGAAGCTTGAAGCCCTTCCCTCTGCTTCGGTCCAAATTCCCTGTGAGAAGAGGCCAGCATCAACATCTCTTGTCACAGACAGAGATGAGGTTTCCGCTCAGCCTCCTCTTCCTCAAACTCAACAGCCCAAATCTCTCCATCTCTCCCCATCAGACTGATTCTGCGGGCCCTTCCCCAGCTTCGTCGCCATCCCCTGCCCTCGCTCCAGCCCCTCACTAAAGAATAACGCCAGAGTAAGAGCAAACCAGAAGCACTTTAAGCCTACTGACCCCATAAGCAGCTTGATGCTGCTTCCATCCATGAAATCTTAGTTGATTTATGCAACATGAGGAAATGCAGAACCACAGAACACTGGGGATTGGAAGGGACCGGAAAAGATCATCCCCCTGACACAGCAGGATCCCCCCGATCCAGTCGCACAGGAACATGGCCAGGAGGGTTTGAAATGTCTCCAGAGGAGACTCCACAACCCCCCTGGGCAGCCCTTTCCCTGGGAAAAAGGTCCTTCTGATATTTACATGGACCCTCCTGCATTCCAGCTCACTAGAATATACTTCTTGAAGTAAAAGTGCACAGATCTGGGCGCTTCACCTACTGTCTGATAGAAGGTCACTTTGACTTTCTCATTACAGCAAGGTGGTGGTTAACTTAATGGCTCTGAAAATGAGTAAGTTTATTATAACAGCAGTACAGGACCTGTGAGATTAAATTTGTAATTATACCATGGAAAACACTTCTAGGAAACAGCTTAAAGACTTTTCCTTACACCAGAAACACACCATTATATCTGTTATTGCAGCAGGTCTCACCGAGCTCCCCCACTGGGAATCTTTCATTTAAGAAGAACGCGTCCAAGTGCGTCTCTGGATTCATACGGAGAGGTTTCAGGCTGCAAGGGTCCTTGGCAGGACATCGTCGCGTTTCACACAGCACTGGGACCACTGCTGTTGTCAGAGGTGCCAGCGCAACTGGTCAGCACGCTGCAGAGGAAGTAGTCTGAAAAGACTACACGCAGCCGAGTCCAACAGAAGACAGACCAGCTGCAACTACTGATCATGGCTGCTGGCTGAACCCCACGTGCTGCTCCTGGCCACTGCCCCCATGCACCGCAACTATGTACTCGAGAGTCTCACAACACGGCGCGCAGGCTGACACACGACTACCACAGCTGGTTCAAACCCAAGTGTTCAGCATCACGAGAGCGCGACCGGCTACTCTGAGGCACCGCAGGAGACTTCACAACTGCTTCATGACAGCGCAAGGGGCAGCCCCTGCCAGGCTCTGGCATCCTCACTGGGAACAAGGTTCCTCTCACACTGCTGTGGAACCTCCTCTGTTCCAGCTCACACCCGCTGCCCCTTGTCCTGTCACTGAGCAGAGCCTGGCTCCGTCCTCCTGAGGGGATACATGTTTATAAATACCTGGGCCTTTGTGTGAATGTTATGCAACACTTCACATATTTATAAACATTCATGGGGTCACCCCTCAGGCTCCCTTTTTCCCAGCTCCCTCAGCAGGGAGATGCTCCCCTCCCCTCATCAGCCCTGTGGCTTGCGCTGGGCTCCCTCCAGCAGCTCTGTGTCCTTGTGCCACTGAGGGGCCCAGAACTGGACACAGTTTTCCAGACGTGGTCTCACCAGGGCAGAGTAGACAGGGAGGAGACCCCCTATCTACTAACCCCCCTTCTAATCCACCCCACCAATGTATTTTACTCCTATGACACACTTTGAATTATAATTGTTAGTCAGTTCTGGCTTTCCCCAACGGGTCACCAAGACACAACCAGGAAGTGCCCAGATGACCAAAATACCAAGAACTACCCAGGACAAAGCGTCCTTGTGGGTCACAGGTGACAGTGGAAATCATCCCACGTGTGTCACGCGACAGGCTGCTCGTGAGCGCAGGGAGCGGTACTCAGCTACCCCTAGGCCAGCCTCTGCAACAGGAGGGTTAATTAAAACTAGCAGTATCAGCAAGGGCTTCTTCTAGAAGTGTGTGAACAACACTAACAGTTTGTCTTCCTGACCCTCAGGTGGGGAAAGGCTTCACAAATAAAGGAAAGACAGGCAGCTCCGAGGCTGTACTTACTGCCCCTCCGATGAGCACAGGTGACAGCATTTTAGAGATGAGGGGACGAAGTGACACCTTTCAAGGGAGGGGTCTCCATAATGAAACGATAGGGGTATTCATTTCCTTCTCAATTCAAACCACAAACCCCTTTGTTTACTACCCATAACAGTATTTCTGAGTGCTTCTGCATTATCTCAAATAGCTGAAAGTCACCAGCAATATCCTGCCTCTGTTCTGATTTTAGACCAAAAAAATCACAGACCTGCTGAGGTCAGAAGTGACCTCTGGAGTTCAACCCATCCAGTCTCCCAGTGCCCAGGATCACGGCTAAACAGCCTCTGACTATCTCAGGGTGGCAAGAATCTAGAACTTCTTTCACAGAACAGTAGGGTTTGGAAGGGACCTCGAAAGATCATCCAGTCCCATGCCCCTGCCACAGCAGGATCCCCTAGATCCAGTCCCACAGGAACATGTCCAGGTGGGTTTGAAATGTCTCCAGAGAAGGAGACTCCACAACCCCCAGGCAGCCCCGGCCAGGGCTCTGTCATCCTCACTATGAAGAAGCTTTGGGCAACCTGTGCCTGCAATCGGTCACCTTCACGGGGAAAAAAGCAATCCCTAGTGTTCAGAGAGAACTTGCTGGGTTCCACTTGCAGTCTGTTGCCCCTGGTCCTGCCACTTGACACCAGTGAGAATCTCTGCCTCCACCTTCATCACAACTTCCTTCCGGGCGCTCACCAACACCGAGGAGGCCTTTCTGAGTCTTGTGTTTTTCACATTGCTGTGTCCCACCCAGCTCACATTTTCCTCATACATGTGCTGCTCTTCCTGCTCAACATCCGTGTGCCCTTCTCTCCTCAAACTAAACAGCCCCAACTCTCTCCATCTCTCTCTGTAAGATCTATCATCCTATGACACTCGTCTATAAGGATTTGATGAGAGACAATGTCCAAGGCCTTCACGAAGTCCAGACACACAATAAACTCTGCTCTACCCTCACCTACCAGGGCAGTCACTTGACGACAGAAGCTGACCAGGTAGGACTTCCGACGGGTGAATCAATTCCAAATGCCCCCAATTACTTTCCTGTCCTTTCTGTGCCTGCGCTCAATCTCATCTGCACGAGGTGTGCTGAAGAGAATGAAAAGACCACAATTAACTTTAGAAAGTTAATAAAACCAGATCATCAAGGGACAAGCATGCCTATAATGGAAGCGTGTGCGTGTGGTAACTGGATAGCAGGCAACACCAGGCATCTCTCCACGCATGAGAGATCAGGGCTACCACTGGGGACATTCATGTTTCACAGTATTGAAGCCTGTGATTTCTCAGCTGGTCCCCACTTGGCTCTGCTTACTTTCCAAAGGCACCTTATCACAGAGGCCCCCCCAAAGCAGGCAGCAGCAGCTACTCAAAACCACGGGCTCATTGCAACCCGAGCTGCCCAGCTCTCCCAACAGAGTGGAAGTTCTTGTGGCAGTCAGAAATACCACACAGAGAATCATCCAGGTTGGAAAAGACTCCTGGGATCATTAAGTCCAACCATCAACCCTACTCCACAAGGTCACCCCTAAACCAGATGCTCCAACAGCACATCTAAGCAACTTCTAAAAACACCCAGAGATGAGGGCTCAAACCCACATAATCACTGCAAGAGAAGTTCCTAAGCTCTGAGGAATGCTCCTCAAGAAGGATGATCCAAAGCACGCACACACTGGGTCACAGGAGGCCAAGTCGCCCACTGAAAGGTACTCAAAGCCAAGGGTTCACTCACCCAAAAGGCAATGAAGACTCAGTCAAGACTATGCATAAGAAATAGTTCACTCACCAAAAGAGAGCTGTGAGGGCTCATTTGAGCCAGGGTCATTTCCTTGGGTAGCATTCCCAGAGTGGCCAACTGCAACCCTGCTGCTTCAAAGCAGCCTGACTCACACCTGGTCCTCCTGCAGCCCTTCATTTATACCCTCAGCGCAGCCCGGACCGTGCTCAATCAACTTGCTTGTGATGGCCAGCACAAGACAAGGCAGGCTGAGAGGAGCCCAGTAACAGCTGCGAGGCTTCAGCACTGATCTTGATCAGGTGTTTGTAAGACCCGGTCTCTCTCAGCTCTGGTCAGCATGGCTGCACCTGCCACAGGCCTTGTAACAGAGCCCCCAGAACACAAAAAGCTGGGTTCCTCAGCGCAGGATGAGAGGGTGGCCCCCGCAGGGGATGGCCTGGCCAACCTGCCGTCTGTCGCTGGCCCTGGTTCACAATGATGACAAGTGTAGGAGCTGGGCTACGTGTTCCTTTTCCATCTCTCCCTAATGGTCAGGAGGCTTATGGAAACTGCTGTGATTGATGCTTCTAGGGCTCTGACTCTGCACTTCAGAGAAAGGAGAGGGCTAGATGCCACACAGGCTTCTTAAGTCCAAAGGCATAAAACCTGGCTGATTCCTGCAGCCTGAAACCAGTAACTTGAATCTCTCATCTTGTCATGTCACCGCAGCTGACACCATCAACACCTAACTCTTCACGCCGCAACGGAGACGGCTCTGCACCGTCTCTCAAGTGTTTCATGAGCATTTAACCACAAACAGAAAGTGACAGCAAACAGCGACGACGAAGACAGGAGGCTTTGCCCCCCGTACTGGGAGAGTCTTCTCTCTGCCCTACAGAGAGTTGGGATGGCACCAGGGGGTACTTTCTGTTCTTCTTCTGTTCCTCTGCTCTTTTGTTTCAGCAATGGAGGATTCAGGGAGATGGAAAAGGCAATGAGATGGCAATATGTAGGTCACCAAGGACACAACTGAAGAGAAACAGTGTTGGCTTGGTCCCTCACCTCTTCTTGGCTGCCCAGGGGGATTGTGGAGTCTCCTTCTCTGGAGATGTTTCAAACCTGCCTGGCCATGTTCATGTGTGACTGGATCTAGGGGATGCTGCTGCGGTGGGGGGACTGGACTGGGTGATCTTTTGAAGTTCCTTCCCATCCCTAATGTTCTGTGACTCTGTGAGAAGCAGGAGGCGAACAGAGGTGATCAAAAGGCTATGAAACCTGTGGAAGCTGCTGTGGAGCAGAGCCTGGAATGACCTGGGCCAAGGCAACCGAGTTCTTAGAGACATTCATGATCCAGAAGAGCCTTCGCTGTCGGAGCAGATGATGAGGCCACAGCTCATGGCAGTCCCCATAGGCATGAAGATACGGCCGAGAGACTGTCTCTGGGAAGGGGGGAATCACCACCTTATGACTGGAAATGGTTGCCGGCCTATCTCTGTGAAAGCAAGGTCCCCGAGCTGGGGTTTGCAGTGTGTCAGAGCAGGGCAGCATCTCCTCTGCCTCTTTTGTGCGGGTGCTTTGGTTTGGTTGCGCTAGGAAGAAGGGTTTTGTTGTTAAAATGAATCTGGAGCTGGATTTGCCCTGTTACACAAAATGGCAAGTGAGCCCTCCCTGTTTTGCTGGCTTGGCTCACAAGCACCGTGATGGCTAAGGAGAGACTGTCCTGGCTGGCCAGCTGTGGCCAAGCCCTGGCAGTAAGACCCAAACTCTACTCTCAGCACTAAACTAATGGCCAGAAAGAGACTCCAGAGCTGCTAACCTCCTGGAAGAAAGGCTTGCTTTCCTCCTGCCTCCCACAGAGATTGCCGCAAGCCACGAGAGCTGGAACTAACATTTTAACCTCCTGAGGCTCAATTTTCTTGGTGAGTTTAACCTTTGCTTCCCAAACAGAGCCCAGACTGCCTTTGAGAAAGGGTTTTCATGTGAAACCTGTTTGTTGTTAGGAAGGTGTCCTAGTCACGTCCCAGTCTGAACTGATGAAAGTCTCTGAAGGTCCATCTGTTCAACCAAATACAGTTTTTAAAAAGGTCTTCGTGTTGTACAGACACACAGAATCACAGAACATGAAGGACCGGAAGGGTCCCAGAAAGATCATCCAGTCCTATCCCCCTGCCACAGCAGGATCCCCTAGATCCATTCCCACGTATCCAGGCAATTTTCAAACCCTCCAGAGGAGACTCCAGAACTCCCTTGGGCAGCCCCTGCCAGGGCTCTGGCACCATCACTGGGAAGAAGTTCCTGCTCACATACGTGGAACCTCCTCTGTTCCAGCTCACACCCACTGCCTCTTGTTCTATCTTTAGATGCCCCTGAGCAGAGCCTGGCTCCATCCTCCTGACACCCACCCTTCCCATACTGATCAACATTCATGAGGTCACCCCTCAGTCTCCCTTTCTCCAAGCCCAGGAGCCCCAGCTCCCTCAGCCTCTCCTCATCAGGGAGATGCTCCCCTCCCTTCATCACCCCCGTGGCTCTCATCAGACCTGTTTTTACTGTTAGATGTTTTGGTGACCACGGATCACGTTTCATCCTACCAGCTGGAAAAACATGCAAACAGCCCAAACAGTCCCGCAGGTTTGCTTCAGAGAGATCATTTTCAGCAGAGTTAGTCTCACCTCGCTGTTTTGTGATATTTAAGACTGTAATTTACAACATTTTCAAAGTAATTTCTTCTCCCAGACACCCAGTGTCCTCTTTCACATTCATTTCCCAGGCAGAAAAGGTAATTTCTTTTCCCAGCCCCCCAGTGTGCTAATTTACACAACTTAGACAAGAAGTAGATCACAAAAAGGAAGCATTTCTGAAAAGACTGTGAATTAAGAAGGATGATGCTTGTTTCTCTTCACCTACCACATATTTACCATTTGGCACGCTTATCCCGTCTGAAGTGAGACACAAGACAACGCTGTGTTATATGGAGTGGAAATTCACAGTGAGAGAGGAAGATGTGGAAGATGAAAGGCGAGGAAGCTAAGAGAAGGACATTTCAAAAAGGAAATTAGGTTTGCTTTCACAGAATCACAGAATGTTCTAGGCTGGAAGGGACCTCTAGAGGTCATCTAGTCCAACCTCCCTACACAGGGCAACTCCACCTGGGTCACGCTGCTCAGAGCCTCGTCCAGCCTGACTTTCAGTGACTCCAAGGATGGGCCCTCCCCAGCACCTCCCCAGGCAGCCCACTGCAGCCACCAGCCACCCTCTATGATAGTTCTACAGAGGAAATCCTTTGAAGGTCATCACGTGCAGCCTACAGAGCCATGTGTGGTTGGAACTCTTCCACCTGCCTGAGAACGCGTTTTGTTTTCCACAAAGAAAGCTCTCTAAGTGGGGAACAGGAGGGATCTAGACCGCAGCTTTACAGAGAATGGACAGTCCAACCCATTAAGCCGGGCGACAGCCAAAAGCCTTCACTTCACACCTCTGGTTTATGGTTAACAGAACGTTGTAAGCAAGTGAAGTTTTCCAAATTTAAAAGGAGAGCTGGTGCCTCCAGAGACAGCAGCCAGCAAGGCTGTGGCAGGGGGATAGGACTGGCCGATCTTTCGAGGTCCCTTCCAACCCCCAATGTTCCGTGACTCTGTGTGACTCAGGATTCCTCGGAGCAGTGTGTTAAACTTCCCCGTGGCATCAGCATAAATGAAATGAATCGCAGCCCGTCCGTGCGCGCTGCCAAAACAAACACAGCTCGTGGTTCAGAATAGCTCCATGCTTTATTATTAGAAAGAGAATTTATGAAATGGAGAAAATCTCCTCCACAGAGCCATCAGGACAGATTAGGGCTCCAATTTCTGCGGTTTAGTGGCAGAATCCATCAGAAGTGCCAGTGACTTCTGTTGCCTTGGCAACCCGTGTTGCCAAACAGCGAGCCGGGCACCTTTTAGCAGGTTTACATTTTCAAGCTGCTGAAAACTGACTGCAGTGACAGCAGGAACAGGGTGTTTTGGGGGTGCCTTCCTGATCGTAAAACACGATCGCATTTTGCGTGTTTCTGTCAGCAGTCTCAAAGACCTTTGCGTTTCTCCGTGCTGTCCGTGGTGGCAGCATTAGGAGTCATTAACCCGAACTCTAAATCCTGCTCTAAGACTCTTTGGTTCATAGTATTGTCTCTGTCTCTTCTTAACAGCCTCTTCTCAACAGCCTCTTCTTCTGCCTCTTTCACACGTGGTCTTTGCACACGGACAAATTCTGGTGGGATGGCTGAAGAGAACAAGTGATGGAATCACAGAATCATTCAGGTTGGAGCAGACCCCTGGGATCTCCAAGTCCAACCATCAGCCCCACTGTACAAGGCCACCCCTAAACCAGATCCCCCAATACCACAGCTAAGTGACTTTTAAACACCTAGGGGTGGGGACCCAACCACCACCCTGGGCAGCCCCTAAACTCTTCTAAATTTGTTTAAGTTGATTGATTTAATCTCCCTGTGCTCTCTCTGCCTGCGTGTTCTGCACTTTTGAAATATGTGTGCTAACGAGGTAACAGGTGAGGATTAGGTCCCTCTAACTACACGGCAAATCTAAGGGTAAATGCCTCTGTTCCTCTAATTCACAGGCTGCTGAAGGTGCCTCTGGTGGAGCTGGAGCTTTACACAAGCCTGTCCGGAGCAGATGGTGCAGAGCTTCTTTCTGATCTGAGACACACTATTATCTGCAGTCACCCAGCTGGGAGTCCTCTGATCAAATGTGAATTTAAAGTAGGTGCCCTAGGTTCTTTCTATTGCCAGTGAAGGGAAATACCTACCTTAGGAAGAAATTTATTTCAACACAGAGCGGAATCATCGACTGTTCTAGGCTGGAAGGGACCTAGAGGTCACCCAGTCCAACCTCCCTACACAGGGACAGCTGCGCCCCGGTCACAGCGTCACGGAGCCTATAAACCAGGAAGGATGAACTGCGCCCTTTATGTTCCTATTTCTCTCCACTGGATGTAAAAGAAGCCTCGTGCCTGGCTCAGCACAGAGCCCTGCTCACTGTCTAACACTGGGTGAGACGAGTACGGACGTCTAAGGTTGCTGGAAACAGCAGCTACCTTTGCCTTGGCCACGACCTGAATCTCAGTTTGTGACTGTCCTGCCCATGCGCTTCCTGCTCCCAAGGAATTCTGCAGATTTCTTAGTCTCTCCCAGCCACGAGTTCAGTTAACCACATGTTAATCAACTTGCTATCAACTACCACGCTTCTGGGCACTGCTCTTCTGTCCAATATCCACACTGTTCTCTCTGAATTCCTGCCAGGCTGGGGTAGGGGGGCTGCAGAGCACTCTGGGACCTGCGGGTTCTAAATGACAGGTGGCTGAGTCTGAGCCAGCAGGGTGCCCAGTGGCATCCTGGCCTGGATTGGAAACTGGGTGTCCAGCAGGAGTAGGGAGGGGATTGTCCCCCTGGACTCAGCATTGGGGAGGCTGCACCTTGAGTACTGGGTCCAGTTTTGGGCACCTCTATCCATGGGAGACATGGAGGTGCTGGAGTGAGGGCAGAAGAGGGCAACGAAGCTGGGGAAGGGTCTGGAGAATGAATGTAATGAGGAGAAATGGAGAGAGTTGGGGCTGTTTAGTCTGAGGAAGAGGAGGCTGAGGGGAGACCTCATCGCTCTCTGTAAGTCTCTGAAAGGACCCTGCAGAGATGTTGGTGCTGGGCTCTTCTCACAGGTCATCAGTGACAGAAGCAGAGGGAAGGGCTTCAGCCTGCAACAGGGGAGGGTCAGACTGGCCATCAGGAAAAAATTCTTGGTGGAGAGAGTGATCAGGCCCTGGGCTGGGTTTCCATCCCTGGATGTGTTTAGAAGTCTCTTAGAGGAGGTGTTGGGGGATCTGGCTTAGGGGTGACCTTGTAGAGTGGGGTTGGTGGTTGGACTTTTCCAACCTGAATGATCCTATGATTCTGCGATTCTTCAGTGTTTGGGCATCAGATCAAGATGCAAATGCACAAATGGGGCTTCTGCATGTCAGGTGGGTGTCTGTGTTCTGATTACAGTTGATGGTCATATGGGACTCAAGGCAGTTGCCCAACTGTGAGCATCCATTGCCATTTCACAGTCCACAGGGTAAGAGAAACATCAACATGGTGTTGGCAGACAGAGCACAGGAGTAACGGAAGACCTGTGCTACATTGATCCATCTGGAAGCCAAGTGATAAAAATACTCTAGGATATCTAAAATTATTTTATACTTTATCACACTGCACAGCAACTGAATTTTTCCCCTAGGAAGATGTTCACTTGACCAGCTGCAGATATATGCTCTCAAGTGAAAAAGACAGCTTGCTTCACTTCTACCAACTCACGGGTGCTCTGCAGTTGCCGTGAGGCATTTCAACTCTTTCTCTAGGAACACGGCGAGGAGCCAGCCCGGCTAGTTCTGTGTGTTTTCACTGCCCCCTCAGGTGAATTGCATTTACTCATTTTTCTTCCTGTTTTCTGGGACAAGTGGGTCACTTCTTTCCCCTCCACCAACCTTCAGAGCTCAAACGACGTAAATTGGCAGACAGCTGTTGATTTCATTGGAATCACACTCATCTGCTCGAACTTAGCGTAGCTCCAGAGGTGCAGTGCCGCCCCACACCTTGGCTATATATATTCAGGACATTAAACTTCAATGTCAAAGACAGGGACACGGCTCTCTCCTCTGGGAGAAGGACTCGTGAAATACGCGCAGCGAATCGCATTTGTATTTCAGAACTGTGCTGTCACAAGCACAGGGCCTGGCCCCTCTGGGTCCACAGCGCTGACATTTAGCCAAGCCTTTTCCTCTATCAGTTAGCGATCGGGCCATTGCTTAGAGAGCTAATTGTGTCCGTTTCCTTTCCTTCACCCAGGAGAAACCGGCTTGATTTGCTTTTTCAATAGCCCAGTTTTACTTCTGTCACGATCTGGAAAAGCTCCAGTCGTGAGAGATGCGCCAGCCTCGGTCCCAGAACTGACACAGAAATGGTGTCAATCGCAGGCCGTTTGTCCAGCTCTGTTCCTTGCTAGATGTGGCCTTTAGAACTTGTGTCCAAGTATTACAGAATCACACAGAATCACAGAACATTAGGGACTAAAACGTTCCTCCGAAGATCATCCAGTCCCATCCCCCTGACACAGCAGGATCCCTTAGATCCAGTTGCACAGGATCATGGCCAGGCAGGTTTGAAACATCTCCAGAGAAGGAGACTCCAACAGCCCCCTGGGCAGCCCCTTCCAGGGCTCTGGCACCCTCACGGGGAAGAAGGTCCTTCTCAGACTGATGTGGAACCTCCTCTGTTCCAGCTCACACCCGCTGCCCCTTGTCCTGTCATTAGATGCTCCTGAGCAGAGCCTGGCTCCATCCTCCTGACACCCACCCTTCACATATTTATAAACATTGATGAGGTCACCCCTCAGTCTCTACATCTAAATTAACTTCTGTCCCCTAAATCCTGCACCTTTTCCCCTAAAATCCCTAATGCTCAAAACATTTGCAGTGCGGGTGTAATTCTATGCTGTCTATATTCTATCTTCCACCAAATCCAATTACAAACTTGTCCTTATTTGCCTCTCTTAATTCCTTTGCCCTCTCACTACCTCCACTATTGACTTTGTGACTGAATGCTTTAACTCGAACCGCATTCATCATCTGTTTTTACAACAGAGTAAGCACAACTGATCCCGTGCCCTGCTCCTCGCTTGCACTGCTAATTGCTGTCTGTGTTCTGCTTTGGTCCAAATTCCCCTGTCGCTAATGACCTGTGAGAAGAGCCCAGCACCAACATCTCTGCAGGGTCCTTTCAGCTAGCTGTAGGGAGCGATGGGGTCTCCCCTCAGCCTCCTCTTCCTCAGACTAAACAGCCCCAACTCTCTCCATCTCTCCATATACATCACCTGAAGACAGAGTTTTCCATCTGACCTTCCCAGTGTAGATGACGGGCTGCAGAGTCAACTCTTTGTCTGGTGGCAGTAGTTCACAGGACTTGGAGGCCAGTGAGTTATTTCTGATTAACCCAAGTTTTCTGCGCGTGTTAAGGAATGGAAGGATTCCATCGCGCTTTGTCTGACTCCTAAAGCTATCAATATTAAAGTTTCATTTCTCAGAGCTCCTGAAGTAGGTGACTTTTTCATCCGCCAGCCAACAACAGGTCCCTTTAAAGAGAGGAGGACTAGCTGCCTACCTTGCTGAGCTTCTGTGAGAATGAAGTAGCCAAGCCCGGTGCTAAGAGCTTTTCAGCTTCAAATTGCTAAGTGCGTGCTCAAGATAATTACTGTTATTACTGGGGACACATTCCAACACAAATGCTTCTTGGATTTCACAGCCACCACAGACTCCACCTGGCGTAACACGCACAAGCGCCTTTCTAAGAGCGGCCAGGTAACAAAACCCCTGCGATGCATCTTGCTGCGCAGCTCGGACAGCCTGCCAGCCAAGCACCAGTGCAGCCATAAACAAACAGGGAGTGCTGCTGGTGTTCACTGGCATGCCTGCAAAGGGAATTATTATTCTGCAGTAAGTCAAAATGGAATAAAAAGGCTCTCAAGTTTGAGAAACACCCACAGGGACCACACTCTGAGGGGTACGTTTGTGGAGACGTTGCCTTTGGCCTTTGCACAACCACACACAGAGCACGAGAAGATCTAATGCCGCTGAGCGCACTGCAGTGGTTTAAACCAGCACACCGAGGCACCCCCTGCATCACAGAATCATTCTGGCCGGCAAACGCTGCCGGGATCACGTCCAACCATCAACCCCACTCTGCAAGGGCACCCCTACGCCAGATCCCCCAACACCACAGCTAAGCAACTCTTCAACACGTCCAGGGATGGGGACTCAGCCACCACCCTGGGCAGCCCATCCCAGGGCCTGAGCACTCTCTCTGGGAGGAATTTCTGGATGTCCAGGGGTTGTGGAGTCTCCTTCTCTGGAGACATTTCAAACCCGCCTGGCCACGTTCCTGTGAGGCTGGATCTAGGTGATCCTGCTGTGGCGGGGGGATTGGAGCGGATGGTCTTCCGAGGTCCCTTCCAACCCCTAACGTCCTGTGATTCCCTACAGGGAGGTGCTAGCACACCCTCACCCACACAGAACAACGCATTTCTTATTTATTTGAAAATCACTGTGTCAGAGGACGGGAGAGGCTGTTTCCAGCTTGCATATCTAGCCAACGTACGGATGTGACTACTATCATCTATTTTTCATTCTATGGTAAATATTTTAAAACAGCGACGTCTCCATGCGGATCCACAACAGAACCCGAAACGCCTGCCGAACACACGCCTGCAAAGCTCTGGATCTCACAGACACTCTCACTGGGTCCCCGGACTCGCACGTGGAAAGACAAATGCAAGTTTCAGCATTGCAGTGTGCCGGGGTTTTTGCAGGCTGAGAGACCTGAATGTGGCAGGAAAGCTCCCACTGCTGTTTGAACCGAACTGCTGGTTCAAAGCCGGTGCTCCTCAGGCCTCTCTGCCTCAGCTGAGATGGGTGGGAGTCTGCCGCGACGCAAAAGGAGAGCAACCCGAACGGCAGTTCGCTGGCCTTCCTTCGCTTGCCTGTCTGGAAGAGCACACCCGTACCGCACGCGCGCACCCGCGACATCTGTGCCAGTGATGCCAACTAACCAATAGGGAAGACCACGAGAGGTGAAATGCAGAGCTGCTGCCTGAAGTGTCACAAATACTGACGGACCTTCAGCAAATCTCGTTGCTTATCTGAACAGAACGGGCTGTGGAGGACGAGCTAGAGTGGCCTTTCTGAACACACAGCTCTCGTCTGATAGCTTACAGGTACCTTGATGATTCATACAAAACGTCAGAGTTTAATTTAATCTATAAATTAAATTGAACCTTCAATTTTTGGCAATTCTCTCAGCAAGAAAAAAGGTCCAACAAAACCAGGCAAATTTCTCATCATGTGAGAGTAGAGGATTTTGTATTTGCCCCGCAGCCTTGCTCAGATGCATTTATTCTGCAGATTCAAAGTAATGGAATCTGCATTTTCATCCATAATAATTTTATTTTAAAAATATAAACAGATAACCCCCTGGAAGTCCTAAAAGCTGGAGCAAATTGGATCTGTGTTGTTGCAGAAAATATCGCCTTCATGTTTTAGCCTTGTTCCCAGCTGCATGAAAGGGTTTTTAGAGAACATTAAGAACCACCTGCCATTGTCCTTGATGAGGAAAGGCCGAGGGAGCTGGGGCTCTTGAGCTGGGAAAAAAAGAGACTGAGGGGTGGGTGACCCCATGAATGTTGATCAATATGTGAAGGGTGGGTGTCAGGAGGATGGAGCCAGGCTCTGCTCAGGGGCATCTAGTGATAGGACAAGGGGCAGTGGGTGTGAGCTGGAGCAGAGGAGGCTCCACATCAATGTGAGAAGGGCCTTCTTCCCGGTGAGCATTTATACAGAGAACCCTTTCTGCTGGTAAAATAAGCATTCATTTCGGTTCCAGGAGGCTTGACTGATGGCTGGTAGGATGAGTCTGATCGCTCGGATCGCGCACGGATTCACAATCCAAACTTTTAGATGCTTGTTTCACAACATTTAGGGCAAACAGAACAAACACCTCACAGCGGCTGATGAGGATCTCTAAGGAACACAACCGATCAATCGTGTCCCTCCTTCTCGTCCCCTCTCTGAACAAGCCCTCTACAAGCGGCTGTACGCAGGCGTGTTGTGCCCCTGCACACCTGTTCGGCTGCAGTGCACTGACGACCCCAGGACTCCAGCGGGCTGGATGGTCTCACACCAAGATGAAACACCAAGTACACAGTGAGCCTGCTTCGAACGCCGTTTAAACACTCGGAGAAAAGCTTAGTCGAGCAAGCTAGAAGTGTTTCCTTTCTGCACCTTACTCCGCAGCCTTCCTTTTGGGTTTTCCCCTTTACAGACCGTCGCTGTTGCTCTATTTTATTCGGTAAGAGAAGTTGCAATCCTGGATATTAATTATTTATAGCATGATTTCCATAAGGTCAGGCCACAGTTTTCACTGCAGAATTTGTTATTAACAAGGAAATTGCATTTTAAATAACATGACTCTATTTTCCTCCTGTTGTTTGCTTTATTTAATTCTTTGTCTCCCCAAACCACTACGTATCTCCGTGTTTGCCTGGGTTGTTTCAGCCCTGAATCAGGCTTCATAAACAAACATGAGGGAAGTTTCACAGAACATTAGGGATTGCAAGGGACCTCGAAAGACCATCCACTCCAATCCCTCTGGGAAGCAACTGGCCTCAAATCAGAAAATAGGAAGCAATTGGACTCAGTGAAGATAAAGGGAAGCAACTGGCCTCAAGGAAGGAAATGGGGGAGAAAATTACCTCAGTGAAGGACATGGGAAGCAGCTGGCCTCAAGGAATCGCGAAGCAACTGGCCTCAAGGAAGGAATTGGGAAGCAATCTGATCCTGCTCTGGCAGGGAGATTGGACTAGATGATCTTTCAAGGTCCCTTCCAATCCCTGATGTTCTGTGATTCTACTGTGCTGAAAACAAACCCACCAAACCATCTCCTACGTGAGGGCAGGATGAATCATGTATTTTAAAACCTGACAAACCTGCACAACGCCACTCGTCAAATCCCAAGTAACAAAGCCACCACAAGTAAGGCTTCTTAATGCTAACGCTTGACTTGCCATGTGAAACACCTGGAGAGATAATTAAGAGCTATTATCACAAACACTGAAGATCAAATGACAACGTACAAAGGAATTTCTGATGCACTTTCTGCTGTTGTGAGTCAGCTGACAGTAAGTCACAGGAGTGATTCCTAGCGATTAACGTCAAACTCTGAGAAGAGAGAGTACATGAGTAACCACTCAAAGGAGTGTTTTCCTTGATATGAGAATGTTATCAAATTCACATTTAAAGTATCATCTAGCTTTCAAAGGTTTGCAGTATATGAAATAGAAAATATTACACTGCCTAAGAAAGGTGTTTGGAATTGTCTAGAGCCATCCAGAATTTCAACGGTTTGCTTACCCACAGAGAGGTATCTAACCCATTTTGGATGAATTGTGTCCAGGTCTGGGCCCCTCAGCTCCAGAAGGACACACAACTGCTGGAGAGAGCCCAGCACAGAGCCACAAAGACAATGAAGGGAGGGGAGCATCTCCCTGCTGAGGAGAGGCTGAGGGAGCTGGGCTCTTGAGCTGGAAAAAAGGAGACTGAGGGGTGACCCCATGGATGTCGATAAACAAGGAGAGGGTGGGTGTCAGGAGCTACTCTCTCCTATGGGCCCAGGCTGACAGTTGGGGCTGTTCGGTCTGGAGAAAAGAAGGCTGTGGGGGGACCTTCTTTTGACCTTCCAGCACCTGAGAGGTGCCCACATGAAGGCAGGGGAAGGCCTTTTCAAGAGGGTTTGTACAGACAGGACAAGGAGCAGCGGGTTCAAGCTGGGAAAGGAGAGATTTAGCCTGGATATCAGAAACAAGTTCTTCAGTGTGAGGGTGGCTGATGGCTGGAATGGGCTGCCTGGGGAGGGTTGGGGGCCTCATCCCTGGAGTCACTTAAGGTCAGGCTTGATGAAGCTCTGAGCAGCCTGACCTAGGTAGAGTTGTGCCTGTGTAGGGAGGTTGGACTGGATGACCTCTAGATTCCATAATTCTGTAACTCTAAATCATAAACATTACATGAACGCCAAGGTGTTCCAGCTTCACAAGCTGCTATGAAAGACACCCCATGTCCTAGAAATAGCTCCTTAACAAATCACACATCAAATAAGTTTACAGCATTCGACTTCTTTTATAAGAAGGTAGTTTGACTGAACGAAAATGATCAGTCACAGTTTGGTTATTGCTGAGGTTAATGTGAAATGAATTAACGCACTGTTGTGCCAGTAATCTCGTACAACAAGCACACGGGAGGCTTCCATGTAGCATGAAAGCCCTTCGCGTGTTCATTAAGGCCTCTTCAAACTGACAAAGCAGTGCACACAGCTAAGTGTTGAAGACATGAAAGCAAAGCCAGGCGTCGCAACACATCTTCAGTAACTTCGTCTCAATCCTTCCTCGTGTTTGCGGCCACAATGCCTTCTAAATAGATCTTTTGTTGAAGCCATCAAGACACCCGCAGGTCTTTCATAAAAAACTTAATGGAATGCAGACAAAACCCGCCAGTATTATGAGGAAGTCGCATGAATGAGGACAGGAGTGACCTTTCAGCCCTTCGCGTATCAGCGCCGGCAAGGAAGTGTTCTTTACTACACGGGAACAAAGCCGCCCCTGGAAACAAGTCTCTTTTTTTAATATTGTAATGGAGCTCCCCAGGAACACTTTCCAGGCTAAAAATAAAAGGCGGGCATCGCTGCCTCTGCTAAAGCAGAATGAAAGACCTTCCTGTAGACTGCTCCACTGCTGCTGCTGCTAATGACATGAAAACGTCTGATGGATTTATAGTCGGGGGCTACGGTGCTGTAGTATCTGCAGCAAGAACAGCAGAAAAGAAGGACCCCTTGAGTATCGGGTCCAGTTTGGGGCACCTCAGAACAAAGGAGACATCAAGGTGCCAGAGCAAGGGCATTGGAGGGTAATGAAGCTGGGGAAGGGCCTGGAGAATCAGTGTGATGGAGAGAGTTGGGGCTGTTTAGTTTGAGGAGGAGGAGGCTGAGGGGAGACCTCATAGTTCTCTATAGCTACCTGAAAGGACACTGGAGAGATGCTGGTGCTGGGCTCTTCTCACAGGGAATTAGTGACAGAAGCAGAGGGAAGGGCTTCAAGCTTCAACAGGGGAGGGTTAGACTGGCCATCAGCAAGAAATTAATCCCAGAGAGAGTGGTCAGGCCCTGCGATGGGCTGCCCAGGGTGGTGGTTGAGTCCCCATCCCTGGATGACTTCAAAAGTCACTCAGATGTAGTGTTGGGGGATCTGGTTTAGAGGTGAACTTGTAGAGTGGGGTTGATGGCTGGACTCGATGATCCCAGGAGTCTTGTCCAGCCTGGATGATTCTGTGATCCAGTGTGATTCTGAGCAACAGGCTAACTGTGACTGATGCCAAAGCTCGTCTGGCACTACGCATGCCTGTTTGTATTACGGAACAAATCCCCAGCTTCAATCCATTGTCGCCTTCCCATGTCTGCTGTTTAAATTCAGTGGTTTAAAACTGACACAGATTGTGCAGAATCAACTTTCCACAGATGCCTGTATTTAGCTCTGTCTCCTTCTCCACGAGTGACAACGAGAGAACAGGTATGCTTTTTGCCTGGGGCATTACGACTTGTTGCTTTATTTAGAACCCGTGAGCACGGCTGAATCTCACGGTGAACAGAGCGGGTTTCCAGCAAGGCATAATTGTTAACAAATTGTTCTCTTCTTTTTTGCTTACAGAAGCTTCTTCTCTTTACTTCTTCCCCATCGCCAAAACTTCAGCGTTGCCAGTCAAGACGTGCAACACTGCAAAGCTAAATATTCTATCCAGCTTTGCCAAATATTTGCTGACACCAGGGGCAAAATAACTGCAATCATAGAACATTAGGGATTGGAAGGGACCCCCAAAGATCATCCAGTCCAATCCCCCCAGCACAGCAGGATCCCCTAGATCCAGTCGCACGGGAACGTATCCAGGTGGGTTTGAAACGTCTCCAGAGGAGACTCCACAACCTGCCTGGGCAGCCCCTTCCAGGGCTCTGTCACCCTCACTGGGAAGAAGGTCCTTCTCATATTGATGTGGAACCTCCTCTGTTCCAGTTCCCACCCACTGCCCCTTGTCCTATCATTAGAGGACACTGAGCAGAGCCTGGCTCCATCCTCCTGACACCCACCCTTCACATATGTATGAACATGAATGAGGTCACCCCTAAGTCTCCCTTTCTCCCAGCTCCCTCAGCCTTTCCTCAGCAGGCAGATGCTCCCCTCCCTTCATCACCTTTGTGGCTCTGCGCTGGGCTCTCTCCAGCAGCTCTGTGTCTTTCTGGCACTGAGGGGCCCAGAACTGGACACAAGGTTCCAGATGTGCTCTCACCAGGGCAGAGGAGGAGGAGGAGAGCCTCTCTCGATCTAACCACCCCCAAAGGTAAAAATAAATGCCGCATTCCAGGGAACGACCCACAGGCAGACTGTTGTCTTACTGAGGTGACACTAAAGGTCCCCGTGGGAAGGTGCTCAGGGAAGAGCAATCAAGCAGCCTGTGCAAGCTAATCTGCAGAGCAGCAGTAGCCTGACACTGCCCAACAGCAAAGGCAAAGAAGGGAATGAGTGTAAGAGACTTGGTGCAGCATCGCTGTGCCACGGAAACAGAAGGGCCTTGGAGCAGGAGTTAGACGTGAAATCATGACAGGAAGGCCTGTTATGGCATTTTCTTCTGCTTTTAGACTTGTGGAGAGAAGGGGAAGAGAAGTGGCAACAGAAGCTCTATGTCGAGTGAGAACTGGAATCAGAGAGGCATGCTGAGTTTTCAGTACATTCCCTGGGATGTTTGCTGTCGCAGGCTTGAGGACGCAGAGCAAAGGTGCCTCTTCCCTCAGCATGAGGACACACGTCTGTGTCGGCGCGTCGCAGCCGCGGGTACCAAACGTTTAGCTTCACGCTGTTCTAACGCGGCACTGCTGCAGTCAATGACAATTAAATGCTTCTTACTGTATTTTTTCAACAGGCCTTAATCATTTCCACGGAAGATTCAATTACGCATCTTCCTTCCAAGAGAATGAATCTGTTTTCCCGATGTTTAGCTACATTAAGCCACTGCGGTCGAAACAAGAGGCGGAAGTCTAAGAGAGCTTGCACGCCGAGTGCAAACGGAGCGGAGGACAGCCTTCGCTAGGGACCGCACAACCCGGTTTCAGACTTCAAAGGTCAGCTTGCGAACCCTGCTCCCGTGCGAACCAGATTCGGTAGCACTGAACACGTGCCAGTGTAAACACACAACTTCTTACGCCAAAAACCAAACCCACGCGCCCAAGAGGGAGGAAAAGAGTAGAGTGTTCTCAAGTATCAGCTCTCAGCTCTGCTGTAATCGGCAGGTATCTCCGACCCGCCCGGCCATGACCCCGTGCGACTGGATCTAGGGGATCCTGCTGTGCTGGGGGGACTGGACTGGACGATCTCGCGAGGTCCCTTCCAACCCCTAATGCTCTGTGACTCTGTGATTTAACAAGCCATACAGATTACATGCTAATTATTATTTACCTACGCCACTTTTCATTTTATTAGTAGTAGAAATTTAGTCCAGCAGGGAGAATCTGTGCAGTTATTACCGGGTTTAAGCAGAATCACAGAACATTAGGGATTGGAAGGGGCCTTGAAAGATCATCCAGCCCAGTCTCCCCACCAGAAAGTAATAAATGTAATTACTAAAGTAATTCTAGTTGTTTCAGCTCAGTTAAATATACCTTTATACACACACATAGTTTTATGTATCTTTTATATAGATCAGATTTACACATCTTAAATCTATCTTTGCATATAGTTACAGCCAAAGGAGTTTTTCAAGCTGTTTTGCTTTAGAACTAGCGCTGTGCTGTCACTGTCCTGTAACTCCAAGGGCTATCACAGCCTTCAAAGCTGTTTATACGTTTCAGAGTTACCTTCCCCTAACACTCCAAGTATTTCTATGCATATAGAAGGCAGAATTGTGTTTGGAGAGGGATCAACGTGAAAAGTAATTTAAATACCATAAAAGTCAGCCCCGTATCGTGCTGTATGAAGTAACACTCACTAGAAAAGTGTAAAAGAAGACTAAGGGGCGGCAGGCATTCCCTTTTGTATCGGTGCATCAAGGAGAAACGAAGAATTGCAGGGGGTTGGCCTTTGTGAACAACCAAACTCCAAACAGCTGTTCTCTCGCTCCTTCTCAGCGGGACAGGGGCATAAAATAGGACGGGAAAGCTGCTGGATCACTTTGGCTTAAGGGTCCTCCACAGGCTGCAGGAGAATCTCTGCTCTTGCCCTGAAAGCGTGTCCTTCCCTCTTTCTTCTCTCACCTTGGGCTGCTTCTCTCACTCCTCACGCCAGCATTTTGCCCTTTCTGGAATCAATTTTCCCTGAGGCACCACTACTTGGCTGAGAACTCAGCCACGCTACCAAGAAAGAAGAGCTCCTGTCAGAAGCACAAGGCAGTGTGTTTTAAAAAGGCTTAAAATACCTGATTGCAGGCACAGGCTGCTGTAACACCGTGCAAGGGAACAAAGGAATTCCTATTGTTTCTCGCCAACTGACTGATACCCAGCCACACTTTACATTTCTATTATAAGCACTTCTTAAAACAGCTAAAGAAGAATCTTTAAGTAGAGATGTTTAAATCTGTGAGGGAACACAAAGCAATGGATTTGCTCACTTCTTCTACAGGGAAGCTCTCAGAAAAAATTCTTGTCACAGAAGCACAGAACATTAGGGATTGGAAGAGACCTCGAAAGATCGTCCACTCCAGTCCCTCCACCACAGCAGGGTCACCTAGATCCAGTCTCACAGGAACATGGTCAAGGGGGTTTGAAACGTCTCCAGAGAAGGAGACTCCACAACCCCCCTGGGCAGCCCCTGCCAGGGCTCTGGCACCCTCACCGTGAAGAGGTTCCTTCTCAGACTGATGTGGATCCTCCTCTGCTCCAGCTCACACCCGTTGCCCCTTGTCCGATCATCGGGTTTCCCTGAGCAGAGCCTGGCTCCGTCCTCCTGACGGCCACGTTTCATATATTTATCATAGGAAAGGAAACTCGACGACCGTGTGCAGTTTTAGCACAGAAGGGTCTGTCCTTGTGTCTTCCGGATCATTTTCTGACGTGAAACCACACACTTAATGGAAAATGCCTGCAATCACTTAAGAAGGTGAAGTTACTTCTTGGACTGGAAAACACAAAGGGGCCCATAGTAATAATCGTTCTGATCGAATGGCCACTGATTTCTGGGGATTGGAAGGTAGGCAAGGAAAAGATTAAGATTCATCTTCCAATCAAATACATCAAATCAAATATTGTAATGCACTATAATGAAATATATTAATAGAATATACATAAATATATTAAATACATATAATAAAATATATCCATTAATATATAGTTTAATATCTTTGTTAAATATATGATTAAATATGAAATAAAATTTACATAATTAAATATATGCAGTCGGTATATTCCGTGAATATATTCATTAATTACATATAATTAAACATATGATACACCCTGGACAAAGCTAATGCAAACGCTCCCCTTGAGATTATGTAGCCAGAGGTACCAGAATTACAGACCAAAATGAATTGCTAGCAACAGAAGCAAAAGCATCAGATCTTCTGTTTTGGGCAAATCTCTACCTCCTCCACCTGCACCTCCCGCTAGGCTATTTCTGGATTGAAAAACAGAAGCAATAAAACTAGCTGTGAGTCATGAGAGCAGCATCTCTCAGCTCCAATCACTACCTTCTGGACAGATTTAGACTTTATCTGACTAGCCGACACAACTCGGCTCCAGCAGAGAGGCACCAGATCCGCCCTTGCAGGGAATTGCCCAGGATGACTGACTGGCAAGTCTCCCGTTGCCTGTGGGGAGGTGATTTCAAGTTTGCAAAAGCCTGGCTGTAATTATTTGATTTCCTATCTGCAGGCTGAAGTAACTTCTTCCCGGTGAGGGTGCCAGAGCTCTGGAAGGGGCTGCCCAGGGGGGCTGTGGAGTCTCCCTCTCTGGAGGGGTTTCCAACCCGCCTGGATGTGCTCCTGTGCGACCTGGTCTGAGTGATCCTGCTGTGGCAGGGGGGCTGGAGTAGATGAACTTCCGAGGTCCCGTCCGATCCCTAATGCTCTGTGGCTCAGTGATGGTGTGAAGGAGGTAACAAACACGACCATGACTGCTGTATCAGACAAACGAGTCCGCGGCAAGATTCGACTACAGAGATGGCTCTGCACGGCCGCGGCACAACTGCTAGTTAACAACGCGCAGAGATGAGCACGCGACCGCGACGCACGGGCACAACTGCAGCGCAAGTGCTGAGCTTGAAGGTTTAAGCAGGATATCTGAAAAAAGCAATGGGTGGCTTCTTGTGGTTTTCACTCCAGTACTGTGCTGCTCGGCTTCACAAACAAGCCATACATTTTTCGAGACAATTTCCCTGGAAGCTATAAATGTTGTCAAGTAAAGTCATCAGTGAAAGAGAGAGAAGAATTGTTTTGTGCAATTACACGACCACTTTGCAAGTACAAACTCCTGTTAACTACAAAAAAAGACGCAGAACATTGTTTTCAGTCTTTTCCCCCGGGGACATCCTGTTCGTAGGGAAGATCAGTAGGAACCACTGTCTTACTAATGTTCTAGTCTATATTAAAAAGCAATGGATTAAAGACATTAATGACTCTTCGACTAAATTGCTTAATAAAAGGGAGTCAAAGACCAACTTCTCCTTGAGGCCAAGTAGTTACCAACTAGTTTATATCCACACAGGTCTGGCTAATGGCTGGGCCTTTAGAGAGAGAACGTAAAATGAGGTAACAAAAAGGAGTGTGTATGGTGAAGTGCCAAGGACGCAGATCCTCCTCAGTTTCCTTTTGCCGTGTCTGAATAGGTCTGTCCCTGAGCAATAACTTCTTCAGTCACTTTGTGACACCTAACATGAGGAGCAAAGATAGATAGGTCCTCAGTTCTTTTTTATTTAGTAGTTGCAGACTCTGCCTCTGGTTGACTGAGCGAGACATAGCCAATGATTCCTTATTTTGTGCTTGTCTTCCAAGTTCTACGCGTAACAGAGATTCTGTAGTCAGGGCTTTAAATCACAGTCACCGAGGTCCCCGTAATCTCAACTAAGGGCTCCAACCCCTGTTAAAACAATCTCTTGTGAACTGAACATTCAGACCCACATCTGACAGTGGTGTCTACCTTTCTGAGCACAAAAAGATCAGGACTGAGACAAATATATGTATTAGAAAGACTAAACAAATTCTTTAAGTCGGCTCAATTGGACATCTCTCGATGTCTACAGCTTTGCTTGCCACCCTATCGCTACAGCCCAACCATCAACCCAAAAACTTCTAAGACACTGGCCTTAATATGGGCTCTCCTGTTGATTAGTTGAATTATACTAAAGTATTTACTGCTACTGCTCTGACTAGCTCACATGCAACTACCCACAATTTTAATGCCTGAATAGGGCAATGGAGCGCAGAACATCAGTCAACCAGTCTGATTTGATTTCTACGGGATTTTCTCTTGGCAGAGCTGATGTAACTGGTAGAGATCACTGAATGGCAGAACATGGGGGATTGGAAGAGACCTCAAAAGATCATCCAGTCCAATCGCCCTGCCACAGCAGGATCCCCAGGATCTAGTCACGCAGGAACGTGGCCAGGTGGGTTTGAAACGTCTCCAGAGGAGGACACTGCACAACTCTCCTGGGCAGCCCCTTCTCATGCTCTGTCACCCTCACTGGGAAGATGTGGAACCTCCTGTGTTCCAGCTCACAAGCACTGCCTCTTCTCCTACCATTAGAGGATGCTGAACAGAACCCGGCTCCATCCTCCTGACACCCGCCCTTCACATTTATCGACATTAAGGACGTCACCCCTCAGTCTCCTTTCTTTTTTCCAAGCTTAAGAGACCCAGTTCCCTCAGCCTCTGCCAACACCGAGATGACACACAGAAGGACGGACAGACACATGTATGCATACGACGACTGATCAGTGCATTAAAGTTGTCTTCTCAGACAACGAGGTAGAGCTCGTTCATCAGACACACGTTGCTGCAGACCGTCTCTTCATTGATAAAATGCGAGCATGTGTCACTCAGAAGTCTTTCAGCGGTCTACTGTAATTGGTAGGTGACACAACTCTGACGCTGAGTGCTTTCAAATGATCTTTCAGATTTAGGCCCTCTCTACCCACTTGATGGACAGTGCTGTATTAAACAGCTTCTTGAACGAAAAGGAGACTGAAAAGCAGCAGTTTTCTGTCAATGTGCACGGCTGTAGATGACAGCTCTCATCTCTCAGTGTCTGCGGATAATGGATGTGCAGAGATTCCTTCGTCACAAATGACCTCTAGAACTCTGCTCGAAAGAGCAAAAAATTCAAAATAAGGAACAGCCCTCTAAATTCAAGAAGGAATGACAATGGTGCCCATTATGACAATTACCTGACAAGGAAAGGAAAAGAGAAAGAAGCAAACACAAAGGCAAGGCAGGTTTTAGTGAAGTATCATCTAGATACGTTATCTTATGAGGATGAGGCTCTGAGCAACCTGACCTGGGTAGAGTTGTCCCTGTGTAAGGAGGTTGGACTAGATGATTCTAGAGGTCCCTTTCGGCCCAGAACCTTCTGCGCTTCTATAGATGTGACAGAGTGAGACGTGAAAAGGGCACCGGGCAAACCCACACGATCTACCTGCTCCGCAGGGTGTCCCTGACTGTGCCACCACCCCAGAAAGTAAAAGCCCGACAGACCGACGCAGAGGATGACCATGCCCTCTGCAGGAGTCAAACAGCAGATGAGGAAACATGCTCATTTTAAAAAAGGCTCCGCATCCTCCAGCGTAAAGCTGCACTATTACACTTCCTCTGGCAAGAGCAAGATTTCCATGCCCAAGATCTGAACTGGGTGGCCAGGCAGGGGTTTTACTACAATAGCACATGCCTTCAAGAAAGTTCCCAGCTTATGAAACACAGATCAAACAGTAAATAACATGCAGTGACAGTCCTTATCAGCTTTATTGAAGCCACAGAGTAGATACTAAATAAAAATCAATACTTGTCATAAAATCAGATTAATCACATCACTTTAAATTAAATTCAACTCGCAATCAATGTACTTCTTCAGCTGACAAACCTGAAGTCCAATCTAGAAGAACAGGAGGGCAATAAACCAAGTCTTCCTACCGTGTCTTTATATAGTACATTCAGAACAGAGCTCCCAGAATTTGTCTATCACAGAATCACACACATTAGGGACGGGAAGGGACCTCGAAAGCTCATCCAGTCCAATCTCTCTGCCAGAGAAGGATCCCCTAGATTCAGTCGCACAGGAACATATCACATCCTTAAAATAACAAAACCCCACCAAAATCATCTAGAAAGACAGATGTGATTGACTGTACAACGGTCATAAAGTTAGTTGATAAAAATAAACACTTGAGTATCTGAAAACTACTCAGTTTAGTTTATTCAATCCTAATAGAATTGTACAGTCATGGGCTGGTTTGGGATGGAAGAGACCTTAAAGATCCTCTGGGTCCAATCCAGACCGTTTGACTTCTGAAACGCCCAGCTGAGGGAGCTGGGTCTCTTGAGCTAGGGGAGACGGAGACTGAGGGGTGACCTCATGAATGTTGATAAATATGGAAAGGGTGGATGTCAGGAGGATGGAGCCAGGCTCTGCTCAGGGGCACCCAGTGACAGAACAGGGGCAGCAGGTGTGAGCTGGAACAGAGGAGGTTCCACATATGTATGAGAAGGAACTTCTTCACAGTGAGGGTGACAGAGCCCTGCAAGGGGCTGCCCAGGGGGGCTGTGGAGTCTCCTTCTCTGGAGACATTTCAAACCCACCTGGCCGTGTTCCTGTGCGACTGGATCTCGGGGCTCCTGCTGTGTTGGAGGTACTGGACTGGACGATCTTTCAGGTCCCTTCCAATCCCCAACGTTCTGCGATTCTGCAAAGTCATTGGCATAAGCAGCGTGTTCCTGTACATGAGTGGAGAGATGTACAGGAGGTTACACAACTTATGAAATCGGATTGATTGTTTCTTGACCATTTGTTGATAGCAAAACGTAATGAGGAGGCAATCTGAGGCTGAACATCCATGATGATGGAGCTAAAATTGCACTTGGAAATGTGAACAATCTGTAAGCCCACAATTTGCAGCGTTATGGGGAGACAGTAAATAAACAGAAACGCGGGAAGTGTTTATTTGCAGAAATGAGTAAGAGGTACATTGTGATCATTCGGAAGGCAAACAAAGGTAAACAAGTGCAGAATGTCTGACAGTATTAAAATTGAGGGCAGAAAACCAGACAAGATAACAGGGAGCTGCAGCTGATGATGTTATTTTTGCAGTGCTCCCATTTAAGCAGTGATTAAAAATCTGGTACCAACTAATACAAAGTGTTCCACACCCGAGTAGGAACAGACTAACAAATATACCTAATATCTGTCAAATCTTGTCATCATGCTCCTCAAAACTGCAGAGTTTCAATTGTCCTGTAGCATTGGGTACAAGCATCCATGTACTGAAAAGACCCCAAACTATTAATCCTCCACGAGCACAAAAACACCCCATCTAGTGTCAGTGCCCCTTTCTTGAGTGAAGAGGAGTTCTAGAAAAAGATCATTTGTTTATGCTGCCAATCCAAAGAGTGATTTTCATTTACTTCTTTTGTTTTTTAGATGAATTTGTTTTTATATTAAAGGCCTTTAAAATGTTGTGGACACAAAGACTTTGCTGTATAATATCACAAAATCACAGAACATTAGGGACTGGAAGGGACCTCCAAAGAACATCCAGTCCTATCCCCCTGTCACGGCAGGATCACCTAGATCCAGTCACACAGGAACACATCGAGGTGGGTTTTAAAAGCCTCCAGTGAAGGAGACTCCACAACCCCCCTGGGCAGCCCCTTCCAGGGCTCTGTCACCCTCACTGTGAACAAGGTCCTTCTCATATTAATGTGGAACCTCCTATGTTCCAGATCACACTCATTGCTCCTTGTCCTATCACTAGATGACACTGAGCAGCGCCTGGCTCCATCCTCCTGACACCCAGCCTTCGCATGTTTAGCAACATTCATGGGGTCACCCCTCAGTCCCCTTTTTTCCCAGCTCAAGAGCCCAGCTCCCTCAGCCTTTCCTCACCAGCAAGATGCTCCACTGTCTTCATCATCTCTATGGCTCTGTGCTGGACTCTCTCCAGCAGCTCTGTGTCCTTCTGGAACTGAGGGGCCCAGAACCGGACACAATATCCCAGATGCGGTCTCACCAGGACAGAGTAGAGGAGTTGGAAAACCTCTCTAAATGCCCCCATTCTGATCCACCTCTTGTGTTTTCAGGAAAGAACAAGGTACTGCAAGTCTTAGCCTGATACTTCTACTGCAGCTTTCAGAAGATTTCTTCCCAGGGCCATTCTATTTTAAACTTAATTAGATGCTTCAGCTTCATTTTTAAAAAAGAATCTGGGAAAATGATGATTGGGAGACTGGCAGGAGCACTGTGGCTCAGTGTCAGGAGGCAACAACACTTTCTGTGTTACAGCAGGCACTGTGGTCCCTAATGACATTACCTCAGAGGATGAGTCAAGCAGCATTTGAACTGTGATCACTTTGACTTCATCTTTCTAAAGAATACTGATAAATCTAGCAATAATACAATTATTATTAATATATTGCAATATATAATAGACTATTAGATTTCTGTATCTGTTATGTCTATGTGCAATCTATATGTAATAGAAATAGAAAATAGAAATATATAAAATACAATAGAAAAAGAAAAGGGAAGTCATCTCTAACCCCCTACTATCACCAGCCATAAAAAAATCCCGGCAGAAACATCATCCCACCTGGATCTGCTGCTCTTCTGTACAACGGGCGCTCTGCAGAAGGGTGTAAATCTCAAGTGTCGTAGCTGTAAGAACTGGGTCACACCAATTTTAATTTGAGAAGAAGCTAGGAGAGCAATGGTACCTTGAGCTTATGAAATACCTGCTGAGACTTGGGCCACGGCTTACAGAAGCACTTCACTATTCTGAGTATTCAACCCAAGTCTAAAAGGATTTGATGATCAAAAAGAGCCCAATATCGAGCACGTAAGAAATGCCCCTATTATCCCGGCTAAACACGCACACATCTGTCACAGAGAGGTTACTCCTGAGAACTGGCAGCGCCGTTCTGTTCCTACAGCTGGAGTCAACAGCACAGCAAGCGGTCGGGGTCTCACTCCCAGGTTAACCATGCTACAAGACCACAAGCCGTATCATCACTGATCGCTGGGCTGCACAGCGCCCTGGCTTTGGGTGACAGCGAGTTCTTCTCCACAGTAGTCTGTGTGGGCATGTGTTTCAGATCAGTGACAGGAGCAGTGCTGACACCACCACAGTGCTTTGGTTATCACAGAGCAGTCCCTACACAAAATCCAGAACTCTCCTGGTTCTCACACCACATCTCCCCGATGATGAAAGGCTGAGGGAGCTGGGCCTCTTGAGCTTGGAAAAACAGAGACTGAGCAGTGACCCCATGGATGTTGATCAATATCGGAAGGGTGAGTGTCATGGGGATGGAACCAGGCTCTGCTCAGGGGCCCCCAACCGTAGGACACGGGGCAGTGGGTGTGAGCTGGAACAGAGGAGGTTCCACATCAATGTGATAGGAAGTTCTTCACAGTGAGGGTGACAGAGCCTGGAAGGGGCTGCCCACAGGGGTCGTGGAGTCTCCTTCTCTGGTGACGTTTCAAACCCACCTGGCCATGTTCCTGTGCTACTGGATCTACAGGATCCTGCTGCAGCAGGGGACTGGACTGAATGATCTTTCAAAGTCCCTTCCAATCCCTAACGGTTCTGTGATTCTGTGACCACCCCACCAGCAAGTAGGTTGGGCTGCACACAAAGTTGGGAGAGTGAACCCATATGACCAAAGGAACACCCTATACTGTGGCATCTAGCTCCACATATTAAGCTGTGGGAGGAAGGAGACAACACTCAGGTTTTTGCTTTAATTTGGGAACAAAGTCCATCTTTCTTAGCCTTATTTAAACCTTCAGTGGACTCCTAAGGATTCCTTCAGATCCAACTCCATTCACTGTTTTCTGCAAACACGTTTTTCTTTTAATGTCCTCTGCTGCTTCTTTGGCCACATCTCCCTAAACCTTGAGTTTGTAACTACAGCTGCAAATTGATGACACACTGGTAGCACAGCCCAGGGAGCATGGCCACAACCAGAAAGCACTCTTTGTCATCACCACATTCTGCACCACATAAGGCCACGTAATTAATTACGCAACTCATCACCCCGGAGGCAAAGGACACTACCTCAGACCAGAAATACCCTGAAAGAAAACCCAAAGGTAACAAGAAAGCCCATAACTAAAGGAAAAGACCCAAGAAAATCCACCACGCTGCACACTTACAGTCCAGCAGATTAAGTCCATGATCTGCAGCAGCCAACCCACAGAGAGGGAGACCCCTTTTAAAGGAGGCAGCCTGTCCCTTATACTGTGCTGCTGCTTCCACAATCTCCTCCCCGAGTGAAAACACCCGTCCCCATTTAATCCAGACTCTCTCCCAAAGTTGCCTGGCTCTGGGAAGCCAGCCAGGGGGAGTATTTTTCTCAACACTCTCCCATGAGAATTACAGAACATGACAGACTGGAAGGGACCGCAAAAGATCATCCAGTCCAGTCCCCCTGCCACAGCAGGATCCCCTAGATCCAGATGCACAGGAACATGGCTAGGCAGGGTTAAACATCCCCAGAGAAGGAGACTCCACAAGCCCCCTGGGCAGCCCCTTCCAGAGGGCTCTGTCATCCTCACTGGGAAGAAGTTTCTTCTCACACTGATGTGGAACCTCCCGTGTTCCAGTTCACACACACTGCCCCTTGTCCTATCATTGGGTACCACTGAATAGAGCCTGGCTCCATCCTCCTGACACCTGCCCCTTCCATACACAATTGGAAAAGACCCTGGGGACCCCTAAGTCCAACCATCAACCCTACTCTACAAGCTGACCCTCAAACCAGATCCCCCTATCATTAGATGCCCCTGAGCAGAGCCTGGCTCCATCACCCTGACGTATTTATAAAGACTACTGGGGTGACCCCTCAGTCTCCCCTTTTGCTGCGGCCGCGTCGTGGCTGTGTGCTTACGATGCCGCCTGCCTAGCCTCTGTACTGCTTAAAGGTAAAAGCACGTTTAGGGATTCACAGCGAGGCTCAGTGAAAGCAGAGCGCGGTGGATGTCGAGGAAGGGCACGTGAAACGTGCCGCCGGGGCTTTCGCGTCCAGCTGGGACGTGCCACTGCAGGTCAGGCCTTTCCACTACTGGAACTGGGAACTTACTGCAGAAATACACAGAGCACTAGCACATGCCTACATTAGAGGGTTCTGCAACGGTAACAAGACTTTTAGTCGGCCCCCAGTTGTTTCCTGACAGCAGGAGATCTGAGCCAAGCGTTTAGCAGGTTAGGAGGAAACCGTGCAGAGCTAATTGCTACTCCTAGAACACCACTTTGTAAAGACGTGGTTTTCTACCCTGTGAGTGCGGCCCTGCCACTGATGCTCAAGGTCTGAGTTGGAGGAGACTGGCCGTTGATGTAATTTATGGATTCTTCAGGAGGCAACAGGGAACAAAGGAAAAAATGAAGTCCTTGAATTCAAAGAAAAACACATCAATAGCAACTAAAGACTTGATCTAATTCGGAGATACGGAAAAAGTCCTAAAAGATCAAAATACATATTCCAATTACATATTGCCTGGAGGTTCTCAACAAGAGAAGAGAGCAATCAGCATTTTCACATTTCAGAACTTCTAACAAATCCTCTGTCAGTTGGCAAGCACTACCATTTTCTATTAAAAGCGAACAAAAAAACCCCAAAAACCAAAACTAGAACTTCTGTTCTGAGACCACATCTGGAATCATGTGTCCCGTTCTGGGGCCCTCAGTTCCAGAAGGACTCTTGAACATTAGGGATTGGAAGGGATCTCAAGGATCATCCAGTTCTATCCCCCCAACACAGCAGGATCCCCTAGCTTGAGTCACACGGGAACATGGTCAAGTGGCTTTTAAACATGTCCAGAGAAGGAGACTCCACAACACACCCTGGGCAGCCCCTTCCAGGGCTCTGGCACCCTCATCAAGAAGAAGGTCCTTCTAAGATTGATGTGGAACCTCCTCTGCTCCAGCTCACACTCATTGCCCTTTGTCCTATCAGTGGGTGCCCCTGAGCAGAGCCTGGCTCCATCCTCCTGACACCCACCCTTCACATATTGATCAACACTCACGGGGTCAACCCCAGTTTCTTTTTTCCAAGCTACAGTCAGTCACGTTGCCACTACATGAGACTGAGTTTTCAACTCCTCTTAAAAAGAGGCACTTTCAGAGATCAAACATAATAATTTAAAGTCTGTTTCCATCATTACCATGCGCATGACTTCTGTGTACACAGAGCTGTGAGAGCTTTTCTGCAGTGAGTTTGAGCTGACAGAAAAGAAGAAGAAACAAATGCCACAGAAGAGTCACTGGGAGAATTTGAAGTACAGGAGACCTTGAAAAAGTCTTTAAAACAGTAGCATCAAAATAGCAAATTACACTCGTTTTCCTTCACTGATACTTTTCTTATTCCTTTCTTGCTAGGATGAAAGATTTAGATGTTGTGCAGATTTCTTCCCAGCAAATCGTTTGCTCTAAAAAATAGGAGTTAAAAATACATCACAGTGTTGGATTGGACTGAAGCCCTGGCAGGGGCTGTCTGGGGGATTGTGGGGTCTCTGTCTCTGGAGACGTTTCAAACCCTCCTGGATATGTTCCTGTGTGACAGGATCTAGGGGGTCCTGCTGTGGCAGGGGGTTGGGATCCTTTCCAATGCCCAATGTTCTGTGATTGGAATAACAAAGCTTTCATCACTCCAAACTCGTATTTATGAACCTAATCAATACTCCTTGGTTCCTCCGCTCAAGCGCCAAGCTCGGCATGAAGAGCTGCTTGGTCTACTTATAGACATAATTAGAGTAAGTGTGCGATAACAGTTTTAAAGAACACTCTTCTCATTACATTGAAGTAGCACTATTACGTTGGGGGGTTTTCTGCAGATACTGCTTGTTTGCTCTTGCCCCGTGGAAGACCTGATCCTGCTGTGGCAGGGGGACTGGACTAGATGATCGTTCGAGGTCCCTTCCAATCTGTAATGCGCTGTGATACCAAACTTCGATGAACACTGACTACTACAAGTTTTTATTCAGAATTAAATGATGTTGCTCCTGTCAGGACTAGATCAGCTAATAAGGGAAAAATGATGAGATCTTAGAGTTGAAAACCCAGCTTAGAGCATTCCTGCCTCTGCGTGCCGTAGGCCAAAAGCAAAGGTTTCAAGGCACGCTCAGAAACAAGTGCAAAATGCAGGCTTCCTTTGCAATTCTTCTCAACGGAATTCTTCGACTAATTCTAGCTCTCTTGCATAACTTCAGTACCTCAGTAAATGTCAGTCTGCTCTTTGAAGGGCTCTGTCAGGCAAAGCAGAACGTGGTTTAATCCACACGCTGTTAAAAGCGTTTAGTCTTTGCAGCGTGCGATTCCGAGTCAGGCAGCTGCTGCTGTGTTTGCAGGGCTCCTTGGTACGGCCGGCTCTGATCTGGCTCACGGCAACCGCGGCTGCTGCTCATGTCTTTGTTTGAATTACAAGTCTACCCTCTGCAAAGGGCTTCTAACTTATTTTCTGCGGGTACTCGTTCCAGTGAAATCTGGTCATTCAAAAGAACACGGAAAGCAAACACCAAAGCACAGCGATCGTGGCCAAAGCAAATCCCTTCCACGATGGCAACAAGTATTTCTGTCTATGGCTTTTGTTTCTTTTCTGTGCCCCAGTGTCAGCACTGTGACATGCCAATGCCTCCTCTTGCTGCCCTAAGTAACACGAGGCATTCAGTGCCGTTCCACCGAATTCACCCAGCTGAGGACTTCTATGACAGAATCACATCACAGCATCACACAACATTAAGGATTGGAGGGGATGTAAAGATCATCCAGTCCAACCCCCTGCCACAGCAGGACCCTCTAGGTCCAGTCGCAGACGATCACGGCCAGGCAGGTTTGAAACGTCTCCAGAGAAGGAGACCCCACAACCCCCTGGGCAGCCCCTGCCAGGGCTCTGGCACCCTCACTGGGAAGAAGGTCCTTCTCATATTTATTAACCAACTACCAAGAGTCCCCGGGCTTCTGCAACCAGAGCCAGAGGAAAATGTCGATATCCAAATATTCAGTACCTGCAACACAGTGAAGACTTGACTTGAGATGAGTAGCATGCAGTTAAGCAATGAACCCCCCCACCTCACAGACGGATCTTGCTCTTTGCAAAGCAATTGTGCCATCACCCGAGTGCCAGACGGGGAACCTCAGCAGACGTTTTGTTGTGAAGAAAGCACTAGGGACCTGTAGACCTTTGAAAGTCAGGAAACTCCTAAGCTGACTCCACTTTTATACCGCTTTTTATTCCTAAGGTGAAACCCTTCTCTGAGGACCGAGGTGGTGTATGTTTAGGTGTAATCTCTCGCCAGCATGAAAGGTCACGAGGAAGAACTGGGGGATACAAGGCACTAGACTGCAGAACAAGTATTATTCCAAGCAGAGTGATTCTGTGATTATGAGGAAATTGCTTCCTGTGAAGCTCCTTACAAAATTGAAAAAGATATCCAAGTATTTTTAACGATGCAAAAATGTCAAGGAAAATAGAAGCCCTTGAAACTAAGGCTTTGCCTGAGCTGAAACTGAAGCGGGACGGAAAGGAATGAACAAATCAGGAGCAAAACCCAGACAGACATTCGTGAGAACATAATCACGTACAGGATTGAACAAAACAGAGGCAGTTTGGCAAACCTGAGCTGCCTTAAATCTCTGTGTAACTAGTGCTGGGAAGGAGAATTTCAATGCACCCGAAGAGCTCAGGTGCACAATCCTTTCTGAAAGGCAAAGGAATTACATCCTTAATTCTAAAGCATTTCTAGACTCTGCTGCTTTGGCAAATCCCACGCACAGGACAAAGAAAAGAGCTTTGCACACAATGTCTCACCAGTGATGTTAGTGAAATTCAGAGTCCACAAAAGATTATCTTCTCCATCTCTGTCTTAAAGAAGTTACCCAGCCAAGCCCTTTCTGAACCGCTCGTCCCTTCTGTTTCTCCACTTGCCTTTGGCCACTTGACTTCACTCTAGCCCGCTGCAATAGTAAGCAGCGATAGAAAGCCACATAAAAAAGCCTCATTTCCTTTGTCTTGATTAATTGTGCATCCCTCAGTACCTATTTACCTTGAGAGATCAGAAAATCATTTACCAAAAAATGAGTTGATTTAAATAGCGTTTATCTTAAGGAGAGAGTAGTAGAATTAGGGCGATGTTTTTGGGGGTTTGATTGCTTGTGGGTGGAGTGTGTGCCCATTTCAGTGTTTCAACACTGTGACTTAAATAACAGAATCACCCAACATTGGAAGGGACCCAGAAAGATCATCCAGTCCAATCCCCCTGCCACAGCAGGATCCCCTAGACCAAGTCGCACAGGAACACATCCACGCAGGCTTGAAACACCTCCAGAGAAGGAGACTCCACAGCTCCCCTAGGCAGCCCCTTCCAAGGCTTTGTCACCATCACTAGGAAGAAGTTCCTTCTCACATTGATGTGGAACCTCCTGTGTTCCAGATCACACCCACTGCCCCTATCACTGGGTGCCCCTGAGCAGAGCCCGGCTCCATCCTCCTGATACCCATCCTTCACATATGTATGAACATGAATGAGGTTACCCCTAAGTCTCCTTTTCTCCCAGCTCCCTCAGCCTTTCCTCAGCAGTGAGATGCTCCACTGTCTTCATCATCTCTGTGGCTCTGCGCTGGGCTCTCTCCAGCAGCTCTGTGTCCTCCTGGAACTGAGGGGCCCAGAACTGGACACAAGATTCCAGGTGTGGTCTCATCAGGGCAGAGTAGAGGGGGATGAGAACCTCCCTTGATCTGCTGACCACCCCCTTCAGATCCACCCCAGGATGCTGATGGCCTTCTTGGCCACAAGGGCTCACTGCTGGCTCATGGTCATCCTGCTGGTCACCAGGACTGCTAGGTGCCTTTCTCCTGCACTGCTCTCCATCAAGTCAGTCTGCAACCTATACCAGTACCTGGGGTTGTTCTTGCCCAGATGCCAGACACTCGTAACTCAGAGACGATTCCAAGCAGTGAGCAGTCACGAACGTTCTCCAGAAAGAAGTGAGATGGCAAACCCTTCTGTGCGATGCACTGTTTGGTGAAAGCAGAGTTCTGGATGAGGGCTGTGGTACAGAACAATTCATCGCATTCGACTCCACTGAGCAGTGTAAGCACAGAGAAGGAAAAAGAACTATCTGAAACTGGTGGTTTTCTTCTGGTTCTCATTAGCAGTAAAACAGATGTGACTTCTCTGTGTGCTGGCATCAAACCAGGGAGATAAAGGACTGTGGTTTCAGCATTCCTCCCAGATAAAAAATAAACCACGGTATTTTACCACAAAATTACCGCATTTGAAAAATGTTTGGCTGGGTGAAACGTCTGTATTCCCAAAAGTGCTTCTGCAACAGAAAGAGAGGCTGTCAGATTAAGAAGAGAGAAATAGGCGGGGTATTTGAGACACTTTTCTGGTGCTAACAAATCAGCGCAACGCATCTTCGCCACTCACAAAGCAGCGCCTTCAAACATGATGTTCTAGAAACTCTCTTTGACTCCCAATCTGCACGGGCTGGGGGTTGAGTCCCCATCCCTGGATGAGTTCAAAGGACGCTCAGATGTGGTGCTGGGGGATCTGGTTTAGGGGTGACCTTGTAGAGAGCGGCTGCTGATTGGACTCGATGATCCCAGGGGTCTTTTCTACCCTGAATGACTCTGTGATGATGATATCAAAGAGATGATATCATCTACCTTTCTCAAGCAGGTCTCAAATTCTTGCTAATAATTCTCCTTGATTTTTTTGTCTGTTCTAAATAAATGATCGTGTATCAGGAGCTCACACTCGGTTACACCTACTCCAGGAAGTGACACCCTTATGAGCAAATCTATTTCAAGAATGAAGTGGTACTTAAGAATCTAAATGGAAGAGTGGGGTTTTTTTTAATTACTATCTATGTATTCAGTTTTTAAGAAGAAAAAGAATACACACATGGCAGGTGGAGTTTTCGAAGCTCTCAGAGATTCACTCTACATTTCTCATTAGACAAGGATAGTTCCCATGGTAACTGTGACATCCTCTGGCACACACGCTGCCAGAGGAATACAGAACACTTCGATGAAGAAACACACGTTCACTGTTGTTCCACGTGGATTGATTTGCTTATTGCCTAATTATATTTCCTAAAGACAGGAGGCTGCACCGGTTTGCACTGTCAGTGCATTTCTGCTCCCAGGCCTGAGCAGCTGCAAACCTCCCTCTCCCATTCTGTTCTTAGACGTCTTCATGCTGCTCAGCTCCTACTCTGCCTCTGCCATTTCTTGCAGCCTGCTCATGGTTTTTCCTCTCCTAATGCCAAATGCTACTGCAGACTTGCTTTAAAAAAAGTAATGAAAGAGGTGCAGCTTCACTCCTTGAGATGGTGGGTTTTGCTGAGAATACTTGCTTTTGAGTGATTCTCACAAATCTAGAGAGCTGCTTGCAGGGCAAGTTAGATGATCCTTCTGGAATCACAGAGCATTAGGGATTGGAAGGGGCCCCGAAAGATCATCCAGTCCAATCCCCCCACCACAGCAGGGTCCCCTCCATCCAGTTGCACAGGAACATGGCCAGGCGGGTTTGAAACGTCTCCAGAGAAGGAGACTCCACAACGTCCCTGGGCAGCCCCTTCCAGGGCTCTGTCACCCTCACCGGGAAGAAGTTCACATCTAAGCAGGTGAAGGATGTGAAGGCCAACTATTTTTTGTGTGTATGTCCTCCACGTGAGACCAACTTACAAATCCTACACTTGTAGTAGCAATGAGTTGCAGAGTGAAGATTTGCAAGCAACAGTTGACGTTGTCAGATATCCCGCTCTTCCTATTGGTAATTACTTTCCACCCAACATGTTTTCCACATTCTTAATCTTTTTTCTTTTATTTCCTGCCTTTCAAACAAGAATCTCTCCTGAGTACCTGCCTTAGGTCTTTGGAATTTAACAACCTAGCCCTTTCTTGCTTTCCTAACAACTAATTATTATCACCTACTATCTATGCACAAGTCCAAAGTCATTCTCTTGACTCCTTCGTAATTTTTTGTTGCTGCATGAGACTGCTTCTTGCTAAAACAAGAAAATCCTTCTGTCCTTCGGATTTAAAATTTCTCTAGTGGTTATTTGAATTCTATCTTTCATTTACTAAACACAGTTGGCAGTACACTAGGACATGCCTGTACTTGTCAGTGTCTGGAGCAAATGCAGGGTGGCTCTCTAACCTTCAAGAGCCAGGCAAAACAATTTCTTTTCTTTATAGTTCAAACTTCTGCCCTGTCACATGTTTTCTAAAGATCTGGGCAAGTGTGGAGTCTGACATCCGGGCAAGTACAACCCCAGGTACCAGTATAGGTTGCGGACTGATCTGTTGGAGAGCAGCACAGAAGAAAGGGACCTGGTGGACAGCAGGATGGCCAGTAGCCAGCAACGGGCCCTTGGGGCCAGGAAGGCCATCAGCATCCTGGAGTGGATCAGAAGAGGGGTGGTTAGTAGATGGAGAGAGGTTCTCCTGCCCTGCTACCCTGCCCTGGTGAGACCACATCTGGAATACTGCGTCCAGCTCTGGGCCCCTCCATTCCAGAAGGACACAGAGCTGCTGGAGAGAGCCCAGCGCAGAGACACAGAGATGATGAAGACAGTGGAGCATCTCACTGGTGAGGAAAGGCTGAGGGAGCTGGGTCTCTTGAGCTGGAAAAAAGGGGACTGAGGGGTGACCCCATGAATGTTGCTAAACATGGAAAGGGTGGGTGTCAGGAGGATGGAGCCAGGCTCTGCTCAGTGTCATCTAGTGATAGGACAAGGAGCAATGGTTGCAAGTTGGATAGTAGAAGGTTCCACATAAATATGGGGAGGAACTTTGTCACAGTGAGGGTGACAGGGCCCTGGAAAGGGCTGTCCAGGGGTGTTGTGGAGTCTCCTTCGCTGGAGACATTTAAAACCTGCCTGGATGTGTTCCTGTGTGACTGGATCTAGGGGATCCTGCTGGGGTGGGGGCAGCTTAGACTAAGCGATTTTTCAAGGTCCCTTCCAATCCCTAATGTTCTGTGACTCTGCATCTTGCAACATGAAAGCACCTACTGTCTCAGGGAGCATTCTGCAATAGTTTGCTTTCCTTCAATACCTAGGACCCTGATTTTCAGCTTCAGTAAATTTTGTCTGAAAAGTAAATATTTCTCAAGTTTTCTACATTGTGCAAAGAGATCTCTCACAAAGGTCATGACTAACTTGCGGAAAGAAATCTGATGCTTTAATTAGAACACGCTCTACTCCCACAACATCTTTCCTCATAAGCACTTTACCGACATTCATTAACGAACGGCCCAGTCCTACAGCCCTTACTCATCGGCAACCAGCCGGCCCTTCTGCGTGGGCCAGAGTTACACAGCACACGCCTGCTCAGCCGTAAGTGCAGCTCACAAACACACAGCCAAGCACGGCTTTGGGAACCAACTGCAACCTCACCTCATGCGGACAGCCATGGGCAAGTTATGCAGCTGTGTGGCCCAGATCCTGCTGTGGCAGGGCTTTGGACTGGATGACCTTTCAAGGACCCTTCCCACCCCTAATGTTCTGTGATTCTGTGATACCTGGAGGCAGCAAAAGAGCTTCAGGTATCTGTTTTCATGCCAGAGCCTTGCTGAACCGGGGTGGACCCTCGTGTTACCTTCAGAACTAGTTTTTAACAAAATCATAGGTCTCCCTGGGGAGGAAAAGGGATAATTTGAAAAAATAAAAGAACAAGGAGAAACTAACTGACCATGAGACCAACTAAGAAAATGTGTATGTGTCTGAGAAGCCTTGAGCCAGCTTTGTGTCAAAAACATCAGCGACAGCCTCACAGAATCACAGAACCACTCAGGTTGGAAAAGACCCCTGGGATCATCGAGTCCAACCACGTATCCTACCTTACAAGGTCTGACCTAAAGCACATCCCTCAATACCTCATCCAAACGATCCTTACAGTCATCCAGGCATGGCGACTCAACCATCTCCCCAGGCAGCCCATTCCAGTGCCTGACCACCCTTTCTGTCAAAAATATGAGCCTAGAGCAAACAGAATGTGGTGCTTTAGCCTTGTTAAAAGCAGTCTGGATGTGTTTATGGAACACTTACATGAACGATCTGAATGATTTCAGCAAAGCTACTTAGATGTAGAAGTCATACCCGTGAGAGAATAACAAGAGATTGATGATTGGGCACCTATCAGTAAATGTTGGGAAAGTTCTTGTTGGGTTTTTCAATAAAAATTCTTGTGAATAAAAGCCCGGATCTGTCCCAGGGAGCACAGACACTTCCTTTACTAAGTCATCTAATTTGAGTTGTTGGACAAAGCTCCCTCTAGGGAAAGATTTAGGAAAGAAAGGATGGCATCTACAGATACTTATTTAGCCCATTAAGGCCTAACTCTCTGCCTGGAGAAGCTTCTCTGTCTCTCCTGACAGGAGGGAGCTTCCAGTAATTAGGTGCCTAACTTATGCACTGCTGCACAGCGGGCTGGGAGCAGCTGCTGTGACACCAGTTCCACTCTGTCTGCCCAGGCAAGCCGTGGAAATGCAACCCCTGTAAAAGCTGTTCTCACTGCAACCTCCCCTGTAACCTTCCCTGCCTCTTCAGGGCCCGGTCATCCATGTTCAAGTGACCCCTGGCCCAGGGCACATGTAGCTCAGCAAACACGATCTCGGTTCAGACTTCGAAGGAAGTTATTAAGTGGTGACAAAGTGACGCTGAGAAGACTATGAAAGAGGAAATTACAGGCAGAGGTGCGGTTGTAGATATGATGAGAGTTAGTCTCCGGAAGAATCAACAGCAAAACCATCAGCTTGTTTGTAATTCAAAAGGAAAATAAACTCTCAACAGCCCAGGGAGTTGTTTGGTGCTGCTACTGTCAGTCTCTTGCTGATGTCAGTGCTCTCCGTGGGGACAGCAGTTCAGCTAGACCAAGGGATCAGCAACAAAGCAAACCTTAACAACATTTTAGGGAGCAGCTGAGGCTAGCGCTTGCCCTTCTCACTACTGTGCCTGGGCAGGAAGGACTTTTCATTAGCTTCTTGGGGATGCTGAGGACGCTCATGTTTGATCCAGGAGCTCGTTACTGCTAACGACATGTTTCATGTGTTAGCCAATGAATATCTGCTTTCTGCCTTTGGATGCAGCCACCTCGCTTGCAGAGTCCTGTTGAGTGTGGTTAGACATGTGCAAGTACAGTGATGCGGAGCAGGACAGCAACACCTCAGGCAAACAGCTGGTAACTTCACAACAGCAAACGAGGAGGGAATGACCCCATTAGTTTTTTAAGAACCCTGCATGTCGACACTCACACTTAGTTGGCCTCAGACTGCCTGGATTCCTCAAGTGTTCCTGCACACACACTGTATTTTCCAGCGAGTATTCCTCCTTGTTAATCTTTTGCACGAGTTGCGAAACATGGCAAATACCAGACTACTTAGAAAACAGAAAGAAGATGGGTCATCACGGCGGTTTGCTCAGGGCAAAAATGCACGGTGGCTCAGGGGTTTCCTCATATCATACTAGCACTTGTATTTATTTCCCTTCCTTTCCTTCGTCTCAGCATATATTGCATCAAGTTCAACATTCTTCATCGCTCATTTCTTATTCTCATGTCCTTCAGGAACCTAGGAAGTTCTAACTTTTTTTTTTCCTTCACAGAATCACAGAGTATGAGGGACTGGAAGGGACCTTGAAAGCTCATCCAGTCCAATCCCCCTGCCACAGCAGGATCCCCTAGATCCAATCACACAGAAACATGGCCAGGTGGGTTTGAAATGTTTCCAGAGAAGAAGACTCCACAACCACCCTGGGCAGCCCTTGCCAGGGCTCCATCACCCTCACTGGGAAGAAGTTCCTTCTCGGATTGATGCAGAACCTCCTCTGTTCCAGTTCACAACCTTTGCTGCTTGTCCCATCATTAGATGGTACTGAGCAGAGCCTGGCTCCATCCTCCTGACACTCACCCTTCACATCTTGATGAACATTCATGAGGTCACCCCTCAGTCTCCTTTTCTCAAAGCTCAAGAGACTCAGCTCCTTCAGCCTTTCCTCACCAGTGAGATGCTCCACTGTCTTCATCATCTCTGTGTCTCTGCGCTGGGCTCTCTCCAGCAGCTCTGTGTCCTTCAGGAACAGAGGGGCCCACAACTGGACACAGTATTCCAGATGTGGTCTCACCAGGGCAGAGTAGAGGGGCAGGAGAACCTCTCTCCATCTGCTAATCACTCCCGTTTTGACCTACCCCAGGATGCCATTGGCCTTCTTGGCCCCAAGGGCCCATTGCTGACTCCTGGCCATCCTGCTGGCTACCAGGACCCCCAAGACCCTTTTTCCTACTCTGCTGACAATTTCTTAACCCTAATTTCTATCATTTTTTTCAATGCACAGTAATCATCTCCACTTTTTGTTGAGACTAAAATTAAATGCAGATACAAGGTGCACATTCACCTTTTTGTTCATTACTATGTCATAAATCTGAGTTCCCAGCTCACAAGGAGACAAGTAAGGTGTTTACTTAAAGTCCATTTAATGTATGACTGAAAGGGTTTCAGCCACCTCTGTCCTTGAATTGGAACATATTAAAAAAGTTATCTACATAGCTCTGTGTCACTGTCTTTTACCTATTTTAAGACGGTCCCTGGTGAGCTATAAGTAATAACTGAAATATGTCGGAGCTCACAAGCCTTTGGCTGCCCTGGGTGCTGTCAGAGTGATTGTTGTATTACTCTCTCACATTTCATTTTTTTAGCACTGTATTGAAAAACCCAGGATCCTCCTGATTTGTCTTTTCATTGAATACCAAAAGCTCTCATTTTTCATTGTAGAGAGCAAATGTGTGAAAAACACTGAGACACGCTAATCACTCTGGGTTCTGTAAGTGATTTAGTTTTATAACTTTAATGTGTTGAGTCTTCCTGTACTAAAACCTGAGTTGGAAACATGACTTGCATTCAGTTAGGTAAAATCTGTTAAACAGACAGCAAAAATACGTTTGATGGAGAAACAATCACATTATTCTGAAGGTTTAACTTCAGCAAAACATTCCTTCTTTTCCTTCCTCCCTCTCTCCCTTCCTTCGGACATTTTCACTCCAATTCCCTTTCCTCGTCAAGGCCAGTGGAAGTGGGACTTCTTCTCTGACTGCCAAACTTTCTTTCTCTAAAAGGCTGAGGTTCCTAACTACCTGCGTGAGCCGTGCGCTGTGTGCTTAATAAGAGAGGCTGAGAAAGACATGAAGCGAATATTGTATAGAGCTTTCAGTGCTAAATGTTAGAGGTTCACTTCACCTACAATTTATGTGTTAGACATCTAAGTCTGAGATGTTCACCTCAGGCTTCAGCGATGTCTGTTGAAGATAAATACACACTTCCAGAGGGTGTCTGCTTTGATCTAATTTGGTTGCCTTTCATAGGCTGAGATTAATCTCTCTCTGGAGGTGATGACTTTGTTTCACTGACGATTACACAAGCCGAAGATGACTAGCACAACACCCGGCACTGAATTTTAAATCACCTATGTTGTGGCAAACCATTCCTACCTGACACTTCTTTTATGGCAGTCTGCACTTTGATATCATAACTAGTCCTTACAACTCAGGACGAGTAGAGATTGTTAAACATCTCTGAAGGCCCATCCTTTTGATTGCTGTAATTGTGAGGTTCTTTGCGAACAAGTAAATAAAAGAAACTAGACAAGTATTGTTGCAGTCATGGCAATATGGTGGAACGACTCACACAAGTGGACTGCTGCGATGGAGAGCTAAGGAATCTTCAGAAGGAATAGGCCATGAAGTATAGGAAGGGTATCTTGGGGAGTATGTTACTCGTCTATGTCAGTGCTTGACATGGAGACCACACAGCTGGAATCTTGAATCCAGTTCTGGGCCCCTCAGCTCCAGAAGGACACAGAGGTGCTGGAGAGAGTCCAGTGCAGAGCCACAGAGATGATGAAGGGAGGGGAGCATCTCCTTGATGAGGAAAGGCTGAGGGAGCTGGGGCTCTTGAGCTGGGAAAAATGGAGACTGAGGGGTGACTATTGCATGGACTTTAAAACAGAAAACCCGCAGTCCTTCCACCTAATAATTGATGTATTATTTTCTATTTTTGCACCTCCACTGAGCCTGTGCATTGATTTTATTTGAATACCCAGTTGTCTGAGATTTACACTCCCACTGAGCTTTGAAAAAAGACTTTACACATTGAACAAAACCCTACCCGTTAATTTCTAGGCAATGTTTTGAATACTGTGTGATAAAAATGAGTTCTTCAATAATCACCTCTTGGCGCCTGAAACAAGCCAACATGTGCAGGTTACTAGTCTGAGAAGAGTAGATGTACAAGAAAAATCGTATTTAGACAACAAGTGCATGAACTGGAAATGACAGATGAGCAGAGCATCTCGAGTTTCAATCTGAGCAGGAGAGACATCTTGTACTTCTGGGATCTAGTCTCCAGGCAACTAGAGATGAGAATAAAACATTCATTTGCTTCCTTTTCTACAACAATAGTCCCTCAATAACGTGAGTGAAGAGCATGAAAAGGAGAGAATGTGGCAGGCAGGACAAAGTTTTCTTATAAAGTATGTGGTAGCAGGATGTCTTTTTGGGATGCGATAGCATTTCTGTATCATGTATCACAGTATCAGTGATCATGAGTTCAAGGGTATCATTAGGAACAGTCACAGTTTCAGGCAGGTACAGAAGTGATCTTTACATCTCAAATGTTTGTGAGCAGCCGGCAGCCTCCATCATTACTACATAAAATATTACAGAAGAGTGATGTGTTCACACAGGAATAAAGTGCAGTCGTAATGCACAAGACTTGGGAACACTGCCTACTGTATTAACTTGTCAATATATTTGATAGTCACAGTAATGTACCTACAACTGTCACAGAATCACAGAATCATTCACATTGGGAAAAAACCCTGGGATCACCAAGTCCAACCAAAACCCTACTCTTCAATTTTTGTTTGAGCCTGGTACCATAACGTCCTTGAGAGGTGGGGACTTGGGATGCATCAGAGAGGAGTACAGGAATGAAACCACAAAGGATGACGTACAGGGTCACCCTGGAGGAGTCCCAACTACCAAGAACTCAGTAATGCAGCCACAGAAACATAGACGTGAAGAAAACTACATTTGGGTTGTAAAAACAGAATGAAAACCTTTACACACATCTACAGAGATTTTTGATACAAAAGAAAAAATATAAAAGCATGTTAACAAGCACTTAAAGAGAACTACAGGTGGTCCCTAGAGGGAAGAAGACGGCAGGAACACCAGCACCACACAGGACACAGAAAAGAATTCCATTTGCTGATGGCTGACCGCAGCACCACCACCAAAACCACTGTCACGAAACCACCAAGGAGCAGGGCTAGGGTGAGCGTGGCACGAGGGCAACGAGGAGAATGTAAGAATGAAAGCTACTCTTTGCTTTTTCTTCTGCTGCAGCAGTCAGATTGAGACTAGTGTTTCCTTTTGATCAGATCGTTAGGGTTGCCTTGCTGCAGGGGCACATTCCTGCCAGTGTCACAGACGGATACTATGTATCTAGTACACGGCGCAGCAGACACATAGTATCCAGCGCCTACCACAGGATAGTATGTATCCTGTTCGCCCACTCACAGGGCTCTGGGTGCGAGAACACAAAAACACCCTCTCCGGGTTGGCTTGGATCTACTTCAAAAACTCCAAGTATTTAATAAAATCTAGCGGATTAAACAAAACTAACACCATTAACCTTTAACAGAGGTGATCTTGCTGTTTGAATAACAGAAGGCTAGCGGAAGCTGTGTTAGTAATTACTGCAGTCTATTCTCCGTGAAATAAAACTTCATAAAACACGAACCACAATCCTACACAGGGTGTTTAGGAATAATTAAGCTGCCACCAGATTTACTGCTTTTAATGATATTTTATGAACTTTAATATCTATATAAAAACTGGGTATTTTATCCTCTCAAGAAATAAAAGTGAAACGACTTGTTTTCCCTGCTTTAAGTGTTATGGGGGCTCAGTGAAGGGCAGAATGCAAGACACTGGCCAAAAATAAAAGAGCCGCACTAAAAAATGCGCACATCTGACTGGATGCAGAACATCGTGCGCTTTGAAACCATCCGACGTGATGAACTGCATGTACGGAACGCGGAAACCTTGTGCTGAAACAAGTATTACATGTGCCCATAAATTAATGTGTCCCCTTAGGAAAAAGAAAGTTCACAATATAATTACCCCATTTCTTCACTGAAGACATAAAGGAATTTATGGAACTAATTACCTTGATAATGGAGAGGGATTTTTTCCCTTCTTTTTCACTGCAATCACACCTGGAAGCATGATATAGGGAGATGTAATTCATCCAACTTCACAGTCACTCAGCTGTTATGTATTTATTAAAAAGAAATTCAGGCATTTTAATAGTCTTTAGTTAACCTTAAACTTAAAATTCCCACATAGCAATCACAGAATCATTGGAAGGGACCGCGAAAAGATCATCCAGTCCAATCCCCCTGCCAGAGCAGGATCACCCAGACCAAGTTGCTAAGAAACACATCCAGGCGGGTTTAAATACAACTGTCCAGTACAACAGATAAGGAAGTGATAAAACTAACAAATAGACTCCACAGTTTTTTATCACAATACATCAATACAAGAAGGAACATCGAGGATGACAGAGCCCTGGAAGGGGCTGCCTGAGGACGTTGTGGAGTCTCCTTCTCTGGAGATGCTTAAAACCTGCCTGGCCATGTTCCTGTGTGACTGGATCTAGGGGATCCTGCTGTGGCAGGGGGATGGGACTGGATGATCTTCCGAGGTCCCTTCTGATCCCTCATGTTCTGTGATTCTGCGTCAGGGGAAAAAAACTAGTAAACATTGCCAGGTCCTACACCTCAACACTGTGGTTCCTTTAATAGTTACATGGAGCTAACAAGCCAGAGGACAAAAATGAAAGCTTGAAAAGGCTAAATATAAATATGTTAGACCAAATAATTTCTGCTGCCAAAGCAAGAACTTCATTAAGGTGACAACTCCTTTCTTCCAGCCAGGATGAGCTGTTGTGAAACGGTAAACAGAACGTCAGGCAGATTTATCCATGGACAAAACTAGTATGATCACGCAGATATATTTTCAGAAAGGTTCCCAAGACTGCTTATTCTGCTGATAGCTGTATGAGGAAACTGCTGTCATAGAAGGTTTCATGTGGTTCACAGAGCGCACATTTACTTGTCAATAGGTATGATGAACTTTTTACATTTTACTTTATTTCTACGAGAGTGCTTTGCTTTCCTTGTTTATTGAGGACTCTGCTATTAATTAAAAAATCAAGCATTTGAAAGAGTTGTGAAACCTAGTGTTTGTTTCCATGAAGCATCCACCGCACACTGAATTTCGAGAGTTTTATAATCTGCTATCTCTAAGCAATTTTGTTATCAATCACAGAATCACACAGAATCATTCAGGCTGGAAAAGACCCCCAGGATCATCGAGCCAAACCATCAACCCTACTCTAAAATTCACCCCAAAATCAGATCCCCCAACGCCACATCTAAGCGACTTTTAAACTCATCCAGGGATGGGGACTCAACCACCACCCTGGGCAGCCCAGCCCAGGGCCTGACCACTCTCTCCAGGAAGAATTTCTTCCTGATGGCCACTCTAACCCTCCCCTGTTGGAGCTTGAAGCCCTTCCCTCTGCTTCTGTCATTTAAAAAAACCTATATGTTATTTTCTACTTGAGTAAAGGAATCCCATTTGAAAGCAAAACAAAACTGAGAAATCCCACGGGCTCTTCAATTGTGATCTATTGCTCTCTGTGCAACCAGAATTACAAAGACATTTGCTTTCCTCTCTTGGATGCTGGATGGCTGTTAATTCTGCCAGAACTGGAGAAATCCAAAGTACCAGCAGAATTTTCAAGGGATTACAGCTCTGCAGACGATGACCAAATTCTATCGCCCACAGACAGTTTCCGGTAGTGAATATTTCACTAACCAAAGGAGCCTGGAAGCAGTTAATTGTACCCAAGGATCTGAATAATTCAGGATTATTGAAATTCTTTTGTAAACCTACAGGGCTTTAGTTAACAGCAGTAGTAAAGTTCTGTTTGCTGTCTACTGCAGACATCTACGTTACCACCACTGAACACATAAGCTTCAAAGTAAGCAAGTCACTGAGGACAACATAAAACAGCTTTCTGTGTGAGCAATGGTCCTCTCTCTACTGGGATTACAATATTAATCATGAGTTATGCGTCCCAGTTCAGACTGAGACAATCTATTACGACATTAAGGTCATCACAAGTCCCGTATCAAAAAAAATCCAGATTTTAAATATCTTTCTGTTACAAAAGGTCAAGACAATTTTTTCAAAACAAATTAATCATTTCAGATATTAATCACAGAACATTAGGGATTGGAAGGGACCTTCATCATCCCTGCGGCTCTGCACTGGATTATCTCTAGCAGTTCTGTGTCCTTCTGGAACTGAGGGGCCCAGAATTGGACACAATATTCCAGATGTGGTCTCATCAGGAATGAGGGACAGAACAGAGGGAGAAAAGAACCTCTCTCCATCTACTAACCACCCTCTTGTCATCCACCCCAGGATGCCATTGGCCTTCTTGGCCACAAGGGCACATTGCTGGCCCATGGCGTTAGTGCCTTTCTGCATCATGTAGGCAAACAGTTCTAATCTTCTGTTGCCCAAATCAATCCTGTAACTGGAGTCAGGTTCCGTTCCTCAAGAATGGAGTGAACTAGTCTAGCTAATACTTCATGCCAAGTCAAGTTCATGAGATTTTAAGTATCATTTTGTTTAATTGCATCTGACGCGCCAGCGTGATGCTAAGAGTGGCGAGAGACTACGAATTGTTAGACTTTCTCTCCAATGGAAAAGGCTACCTGTTAGAACTCATCCACACAAAGTTGATATTCTAGGCATTTCTACACAAAAATGAGGGCTTGAGGTGGCACAGAAAAGCCCTTGAGAAAGTGGTCCTGCCAGTTCAACTTCAAAAAACTTTGTGAAATGGCTGGCGTCGTTACAGCTCTGTGCACAAGTCAGGCGTGAACTGTATGAACAGAATTCTGGCTTCATCTCAAAATTTGTGTTGCTCTACCATGCATAACCAAGTGTTCTCCAAAGGCGATGCATTTAGAAGACAATGAAGTTATTCAGAAATACATCAGAGAATCACAGAACATCAGGGATTGGAAGGGACCTTTAAAGATCAGCCAGTCCAACCCCCCTGCCACAGCAGGATCCCCTAGATCCAGCCACACAGGAACATGGTCGGGTGGGTTTTGAACACCTCCAGAGAAGGAGACTCCGCAAGCCTCGTGGGAAGGCCCTTTCAGGGCCCTGCCACCCTCGCCATGAAAAAGTTCCTTCTCATATTGACGTGGAACCTCCTTATGACTGAAAGTAAACTTGTGTTGAACTGAATGCGAGTTTGTCATGTTCCAACCGTGAGACTGCCATTACAGCTCGGAAGCACAAGTGGCCCAAACGCATGACACTGCTCTCCGCTGCAGCCCATCCCCTTCAAAGAGTCTGTCCTGATCCAGTGCTCTGCTCCGGTTTCCTGAACCATCCCACCATGTTTCTGTGACGGTAACTACATCATCATTTTCCTGCTGTACGACAGCTCCCACCTCCTCCTGGTTGTTTCATATGATCCACACAATGGTGTCGAAAGTACATTGACATTTGCTTTGCTTTAAAACACTCCGGTTGTACTTTTTTCCCCTACCCGCTCTTTCTACTGTTTGACTCCACGAAGATGAGTTCTATGGTAAACAAACCAAAAGCCATCTAGTTTTCTACACCCGGGTCAAGAAGGACACCCCACAGTGTTTGATGCATGGGCTGCTATCGTCCAACACGTATGGACTGGTTTCACAACTTCAGAAGGAGTAGGACATCAGTTCTGACTGTTAACAATTCTCTGCCAGGGACTCTGTCACTGGCTGAACACTCAACAGCGTGTCTTGAGCCCCTTTTTGTTAGAGCAGTCATGCTCTGCAGGCAGTGGGGATCCCCCCCACTGACAGCTACTCCACAGGCAAAGCCGCGTCATCCTTCCCATCCCTGTGCCGACCCTCTCCGGTGTGTGACAGCGTTTGGCTTTGTGTTTCTGCACGCGCTGTCTTTGCTTCGCTCCGGAGAGAAGAAAAGCTCCTCACACAGAGTTACTGAGGGCTACAAAATTCTGGTGGGAATGGATGCTAACACCCCCCGCAAGGCAAGCGCCACACTCGCTTTTGAGCATGAATTAGAAATGTCTTCAGGCAGGGACGGAATCTGCCTGTCACTCTGGCAATCAAACAGCTCTTCTGTGAGACGTCTGGAAACACGTGAAGCCTTGCGCGTCCCCTTGCTTGTTTTAATCACTGGGCACTTTCTCATCAGCTCCTAAGCACACACACTTGGATGACTGGTGCTGTTTACAAAGCCCTGCTCATAAATGCTCGTGCTCAGACAATATGAAGCCTTTCTGAATTCTCCTTTTCCTTTAGTGTTTATTTAATGACTTGTGTCTTTTTCTGCCCAAGGTAACGCGGACCGGGCTTTTTTTGTCAGGACTTCTAGGTTTGTTTTGCTTGTCAGTTTTAAAGGACTGCTGCAATACCTGAATTTGTTTTTAAGTTCCTCTCATAACTGTCCCAATGCTCTGACTTTTCGGAATAATTATTAGCCGTGGCTCAGTGAGCTAATTAGCTCATTCCCTTTGGGACGCCTGAAAAAGGCCACAAGATTCAAATCTTGGTTACCTAGAAACAAGGAAAAAATGTATGAAAGTAAGTGTGATCATTCTGTGTGAGTTTTATGGAGACAGAATGTGTGTGCTTTTGTAAAATAAACAATGCAGCCCTGTTTTTAAATTATGATCAGCTTTTTGCCTGCCTGCTCCACACTCTACACGGGGATGATTTTGACGAGCGTAAACACACACTTTCCTGATAAAAATAATCTTCTCTTCATGATTACACTTGCTGACTCCTCATTACTTGAACTGCTAGAACGGGATCTCGAGGGAGTGGCTTAGTCTAGTCCCTGAAGGTCAAGAGCTGCACAAGTGGATGTAAGTAATTGAGTTATAGGGCAAAGACGACTAAAGCTTTTAGGAAGTTGGGAAGAGAAATCCTCTTGACAAAGCAATGAATGCAATTTGCAGAGTGTTATTTCAGAACCTGAGTTGTCTAATTGCATTGTGTATCACAGGCAAATTTCCTATTAATTTCTAAAAATGAAGGACCAGATCTGAGCCAGTTTCAGGAATCCTTTTATCAGGAAGTGAGGGAGTTAGCTATTCAATAAAACCCAGCCTTCCTGAAAATGAGTTTTAAATTCTGTACAGGCTTTTTTCAAGTAACCTGTAACCTGCACAGGTTTTGTCACATAAATACAACGAAGCAGTTGGGATGGCAGAGCTGAAGTCCTCTAGAGAGACTATTTGTAGCACTCTGACTGGCAATTTTCTGAGTAAGTGTAGAAATACATTCATGGCTGCATCTCAGCTAACTGTAGGGAAATCATTTGGCAGGTCTACATCACCGTTTATCCACAGGATCACAGAACATCAGGGATTGGAAGGGACCTCGAAAGATCATCCAGTCCAATCCCTCCGCCACAGCAGGATCTCCTAGATCCAGTTGCACAGGAACATCACAGTATCACATGCCCTCCTCTGCACTCGCTCCAGCACCTCGATGTCTCCCTTCGACTGAGGTGCCTGACAATGGACCCAGTACTCAGGGTGCAGCCTCACCTGTGCTGAGTCCAGGGGGACAATCCCCTCCCTACTCCTGCTGGGGACACAGTTTCTAATCCAGGCCAGGATGCCATTTGGCCTTCTTGGCCACCTGGGCACCCTGCTGGCTCAGAGTCAGCCTCCTGTCAGTTAGAATGTCCAGGTCCCTGTCTGCCAGACTGCTCTCCAAGCACCCTGCTCTCAGCCTGCAGCTGACCCAAATGCAGGACCCCACACTTGGCTCTACTCAAACACAGGCACTTATCCTCAGCCCATCGAGACAGTCTGCCCAGGCCCTTCCGCACAGCCTCACTACCCTCCAGCTGATCAACACTCCCTCCCAACGTAGTGTAGTCTGAAAACTACCGGAGGGCGCACTCAATCTCCTCATCAAGATCCCTGATAAAGATGTTGAACAGCACTGCAACAGAAGATTCAACACTACTTTCCTAGCTCTAAACAATAAAGTCCCCATCCACACCAGGGTGTATCAGCTAACCACGGAGCATCTCATGTAATAAAAGAAGCTATTTCAACACTTGAGAAGCTACATTATCATCCCATGACATCAACCTGGGAGGCTTCTAACAGCTCACTGAGGGTCACAGGCAATTTTTTCTCTGCATTAGATACTCTTAAAAATAAAAGACACTTTTTAAAAGACACAAACAGATCATCAAAGCCTCCTAATTTCAAAATTTTACATAATCAAAGCCCAGTGATTTCATATCTGCAAACTTTTTAACAAGTAAGTGGAAATAAGCATGATGAGCTCATGGTGTGCAAAAGGGCCACGGCAATGTGCTGCTGCTGTAACAGAGACACCGTATTCTGACCGCTACGTAAGTGTGAAGGCAAAAGGAGGACAAAGGAAATCGGGGAGAAAAAGAAGGAAAACAACATTATCCTCCAAGGTCAGTTACCTTAGAAGTTCTAATACCCCAGTGGATCCCTTAGATTTTTAAAGGAAGTTTTCTAATTCAATTATAGATGAAAGTAAGAAATTGCTTTCATAATAAATTTCTATTCTATTTTTCTTTTTGCCTTACTCACAAAGTTTTGAATTAATCCCAAGGCACAATTACAAAGTGTGGGGTAGGCAACAGAAAGACAAGAAAGAGGTCTGATTTAAAATGCTTTTGAGTCACATTTTCAGAGACATACAATGATTCCAATGAGGATTACATTATTAAGAGTGCATCAGGCATGGTTTCCTAAAGGGATAGATTAGTCCCTGAAAGAACAGGCCTCAATATTAACTTAACTCTCTTTTACTGTGTTTGTGGTTTTTCTTCTATTTATTTTATTTTATTCACAGAATCACAGAATGAGTCTGGTTGCAAAAGCCTCTGGGATCATCAAGTCCAACCATCTACCCTACTTTACAAGTTTACTCCTAAAGCAGATCCCTCAACACCTCATCCACACGATCTTTAAACACTTCCAGGCAGGGCAACTCAACCACCTCCCTGGGCAGCCCAGTCCAGCACCTGACCACCCTTTCTGTGAAAAGTATTTTCCTCATATCAAGTTTAACCCTCCCCTGTTGTAACTTGAACCCAGTCCCTCTTGTTCTGTCACTAACTGCTTGTGAGAAGTGACCAGCACCAATCTCTCCACAACGTCCTTTCAGGTAGTTGTAGAGAGCAATGAGGTCTCCTCTCAGCTTCCTCTCCTTCAAACTAAAGAGCTCCAGCTCTCTCAGTCTTTCCTCATAAGACTGATTCTCCAGGCCCCTGACCAGCTTCATTGCCCTCCTCTGCACCTGCTCCAGCACCTCCACATCTCTCTTGCACTGAGGTGCTCAAAACTGGACATCGTACTCAAGATGTGGCCTCACCAGTGCCAAAACCAGGGGGGACGATAACCTCCCTACAGTGTGGATCCTGCTCTGGCAGGGGAATTGCACTGGATGATCTTTCAAGGTCCCTTCCAATCCATAATGTTATGTGATTCTGTGATTTATGCTTCCTTAGTGACACAAGGAAAAATATTTATGGTGGGTTTTGGTACCTCTTCTTGTCCCCCTTCCTTCTTCTTTGTTTATCTTCTGCTGTCTTCTCCTTCCCCTTTCTCTGGAGCAGAGAATTACAGTTTTGGCTGCCATTCACCCCAGAAAATCATGCTGGCAAAATCCAATTCTTTTGCTGAGAAGCCTTGCATGACACCAGTTAAAGTTAAAATTTACTTGGAAATTAAAAACTAAAACTCAGGAACTGATGACTTTACGGTGAGCCCTTCCTTTTGGGACAGAGCTTTCCTTGCAAGGTTCCTGATCTTTCCTTTTCTAAGTAAGTGACCCCGATGACACAATCCCACCACCACTGAAGTTTAGCTGTTTGATTGTGCTAGCAAGCCTGAGGTGCTAACCTAAATCTTTCCTCTGGGTAATGCCATGTGCTAGCAGGCAAGTCAACAGACCAACTCTAATTAAAGCTATGGAACCATATGCTGTGAAAATAGTCACAAAATAAATGTGTGATCATCCAGACTTCAGGAACTGCTTTTACGTCATCACTGCTGGTAAAAAAAGGCTAATCGTGATCGTCTAAGATATCCTGAGGTATCTTTTTAGGCTAAGCCACCTTAAGGTTGTTTAAATTATAGTACAGGGAACACAAGGCAGTGTTTATGAAGGTAATTTGACTGTTACAAGTGGCTCAAAATACATAAACTCTCAGTTCTTCGTCATACTGCAGCTAAAGCAGCATTCTAATGCCAACTTTGTGAGGGAAAAGGGAAAAAAGACATTTCAATCTCTGTGTAAACTCAGTCAGAAAGGAAAACAAAGTTACTCGAATAGATGCACAGTGCACATCCATATCTTTCATAGAATCCTAGAATCATTCAGGTTGGAAAAGACCCCCGGGATCATCGAATCCAACCATCAACCCAACTCTACAAGGTCTACATCCCTCAGCATTACATCTAAGCTACTTTTAAACTCACCCAGGAACGGAGACTCAACCACGTGGGCAGTCCTTAGCTGATACCCCTGAAGATAAAGATGCTCTGCTGCATAGTATGATTGCTAATGATAGGACAAGGGGCAACGGGTGTGAGCTGGAACAGAGGAGGTTCCACATCAATCTGAGAAGGACCTTCTTCCCAGTGAGGTTGCCAAAGCACTGGAAGGGGCCACCCAGGGGTGTTGTGGAGTCTCCTTCTCTGGAGACATTTAAAACCCACCTGGATATGCTCCTGTGCGACTGGATCTAGGGGATCCCGTGTGGCGGGGGGATTGGACTGGATGGTCTTTCGAGGTCCCTTCCGATCCCTGACGTTCTGTGATTCTGTGAATGCTTTATTAGCCACGCAGTGTGTCTTAGAAATGCAACGAAGAGCAGCGTGGCAAACCTTTTCCCCTCCTTCTTGTAATGGAGCACAGCCTTGCCTTCACATATTTTAGCTGAGAGGCACAATTCTTCGGGAGTTTTGGTTCCCTTTTCTTCCTGAGTATAAAATATGCATTAAAACTGAGCTCATATCTTAATTGGCTGAGTTACCCATCCCACCAGCACTGTAATTAATGCATAACTTCTTGTCATTGCACTGGGGTATCATTTAATGGTGCAGTGATCTATTTTGATATCTTTCTCTGCCCTGCCATCTGTAAAGCAGAGCTTGAAGCAGTGTGCTTGGAGCAATCTGGCCATGGCTGGCTATGCGCTAGAGGGAAGAACGACACAGGAAGAAAATTAGCCCCCACTGTGGTCCTTTTTCTGCCCCCGAACCGGCCGTAAAACTGTGGTTTGACATTAGCGTGGTAATATTTAGCTATTTCACATATTTCCGCGTGATCTTTCTCCCTGCCATCTCACAGACAGCCCTAATACCCTGGCGCAGCAGAAAAGTGAAATATGAGATTACTCGCCACATATAATAGCTCTTCTCCGAGATTAATTTGATTAGTCATCAATTCTCCTCCTCCTCCATTTAGACTCTTGGTATTTTTCCTTCCAACTCCTGACCCTTCTCCCGGCTCAGTATGTTAAGTAAAGCTTATCATTTATTCCTGCTTATCTCAGTACAATAAAACATTAATTATGTTATCTAGGGGTCCCACAAGTTGATAGATGGCTCAGACTTCGTCGCCGCGCTCCTCGGTGCAACACGGCTCTTTGCTTTCTCAATGTGAAAGCGGAAATCCTCCCATTTACATGCTGAGACTGAATTCCCACGAGGAGGTACATCAACATTTGCTTAGATATGAAGGCTATTACTTTTAACTGTCATAAATACCTGATTAATGACTTACAATCATAGGATACAGTATCAGGCAACTTGTTAAGTGTTTGCAGAACAGTTCCCTGTGAGTAGTATAGGTGACAGTCACAGGAGGTTATTGATGCTGAGCAGCAGCATCTTATTTCAGAGCTCTCACCAGAAAGACTCAGTAGATCTAGGTATGGGTTGGGGGCTGGAAATTACTGTTTTCAGTTAATGAAAATTTAAATAGTTTAAATATAAATAGTTTTAAATTTAATTAGTTTAAATTTCAATAGCTTTAGATTTAAATACTTTGAAGTGTAAATAGTTTAGATATAGCTTTAGATGTAACTAGTTTTAAATTAAAATAATTTAGAAGTAAATAGTTTAGACTGCAATAGCTTTAGATTTCAATAGTTTCAGATTTCAACAGTTTAGCTTCTGTGGTAAAAGAACATTAGTTACGTAAAAAATGGAAAGAGTTGTGTGACACTCAAAACGCCTGTGTTTGGGAGACTGAGACACTCCTTGAAGATGCAGTCAACAAAACAAATGGATTCCAAGGAGTTGTACATCTCCTTGCAAGTAGGTAACTGGTTACCTAAGCTCTTCAGAAATCACTGACAGTAATAGTTACTGTATTAGAGTCACAGAATCACAGAATTGTAGAACCATTCAGGTTGGAAAGGATCATCGAGTCCAACCATCAACCCTACTCAACAAGGTCACCCCTAAATCAGATCCCTAACACCACACCTAAGCAACGCAACCCCCATCCAGTCCAGCCCAGTCCAGGGCCTGTCCACTCTCTCCAGGAAGAATTTCTTCCTGATGTTCAATCTAATCCTCCCCTGTTGAAGCCTGAAGCCCTTCCCTCTGCTTCTGTCACCAGCGACCTGTGAGAAGAGCCCAGCACCAGCATCTCTGCAGGGTCCTTTCACAGAGCTGTAGAGAGCAATGAGGTCTCCTCTCAGCCTCATCTTCCTCAAAGTAAACAGCCCCAACTCTCTCAGTGTCTCCTCACCAGACTGATTCTCCAGGCCCTTCCCCAGCTTCGATGCCCTCCTCTGCCCTCACTCCAGCCCCTCGATGTCTCCCTTGTCCTGAGGTGCCCAGAACTGGACCCTCTTGTCATTTCCACTACTTGTCATTTAATTTTGTAGGCAGAGGTTCAAAAGACCATATGACAGAAAACAGTAGGATATGTGGGTCTTTGGTCAGACCATCAGCTTGAGAAAAAGGGAAAGAACCACATGCTTAACTTTTCAGAAGAGCTGGTGGTGACCACATGCTATGGCTTGGTTAGTAGTGGGGCTGGAATAGCCACAGGGGGTAGGGTTTGGGCAGACAGACCTTCCAGAAATGCCAGGCAGAAGAGCCCCTCAAAGCTCCGAGCCTCAGGTCAGCTTTTAAAGACAAAACAGCCTTTGTGATTCAGTGTGATGTGTCATCTCTCTGCAGCTCTGAGACCAGGGCTGTCATTCCTCCCTTCCTCTGCACATGTAATAATGACAGGTACAAAAGAACATCACAGGTTTTTTTCAGGTTGGAAACTAGAGTGCTCACACAGGTTGTTCCTGATCCAATCTGTGGCGAGAAGTAAGCCAGGAAAGCAGAGTACTGTAGATGTAATCTTGTCCTCGGTGAGAAACAGGAATAAAAAATAAGTGCTAGACAGGCTCTTAAAGCTTTCCTACATGGTGATCCTAGACCAGGTGTGAGCTTGCAATCCACAGCAGTCCTCGTGGTATATTCTCACCTGGAGATCAGTGTGAGAGGTCTGTAATCCAATAAAAACCACCTCTAGAATATTGTGTCCACTTCTGGGCCCCGCAGTTCAAGAAGGACATGGAACTGCCAGACAGAGTCCACTGCAGAGCCACAAAAAGCATCTCCCTGCCAAGGAAAGGCTGAGGGAGCTGGGTCTTTTGAGCTTGGAAAAAATGGAGACTGAGGGGTGACCTCATTAATGTTGATACATGTGTTTTAATGTATGGCAGACTACTCACTTCACAACCGCTGCTCAAGGGGGACTGTGGAGTCTCCTTTTCTGGAGACATTTAAAACCCATCTGGCCTTGTTCCTGTGTGACTGGATCTGTGGGATCCGGCTACGGCAGGGGGATTGGACTGGATGATCTTTCGAGGTCTTTTCAAATCCGTAATGTTCTGTTCTGCAACACTGCTCTGAACCAAAATGTTGATTCTACTTTGCTCGACTCATAACCTGTACAGAAATCAGCAAGCAGTGAAGCAGGCAGAAGGAATATAGAAGGAAGACCACAGAGAGTTGAGGGCATGTTTGGAGAGGTGGGATGGAAAAGTTAGTTTTCCTCTTTACTGAACTGGAGCTAAACCCCACACAAAGAAGAGATTATATGAAATAAATCTCATTGATGTTACCACTGAGATGGTGATGTGGCACTAAAAAGCATACTGGGATCAAAGTGCTGTTGAAACGCTGTCCTTTCAGTGCCATCAAGATAGACAGCAGGTATTATTTTAATGTATCTTTGTTTCAGATTATACCCCCTTTTCACAAAATCACAGAACCACAGGACATTAGGGATTGGAAGGGACCTCGAAAGATCATCCAGTCCGATCCCCCTGACACAGCAGGGCCCCTAGATCTTTTCAGTGTTAATGTCTGAAATATTATTCTTATGTTGATCTAAGGAAATCTGAAGAGCCCCTCCCTAGAGTATGGTCCCAAGCATCACACATACTCAGCAGGATCATCTCCTCAAAGAACATCGCATCTGGCAGGGGGATTGGACTGGATGATTTTTCGAGGTCCCTTCCAATCCCTAATGTCTTGTGACTCTATGATTCTGTGATCTAACAGTGCAATGGTTTTATCAGTGCTCTGTGCTCAAATACGAGCTGTTTCTTTTGCTGCTCTCAGGCAGACAAAACAAAACAAGTCTTTGAGGAGGAAAAACACACTTAAAATGAAAGTGCATCCAGTCGTCTCAGCACAGCACTCTGGAAAGGCAGAGGGTAAGAAAACAATAACAAATACATAAACAGAAGAGAAGCAAAAGAAGCCCCAGTGAGTAATGCTGTTCATGCGCCTTCCCTGACATTTTTGAGAGAAAAAACTGTCTCTGCAAAAATCTGCTGCGATTTATTCACCAGCTAATAAAGGCTGCATCAAGGGTTTAATGTTTGCTATGAATCATTTAGTTAAAGCCTGCTATTCACACATTCTTCTTTCAGCCCGTTACAAAACACAGACACACACCGATGCCTCGCTCAAATTCTTTTTCATTTCATTTGGACATCCTGGAAACTACTCTCTTGCACCACAGATTAGTCTCCTTCTCTGGAGACATTTAAAACCCGCCTGGCCATGTTCCTGTGCCACCGGATCTAGGGGATCCTGCTGTAGCAGGGGGAACTGGACTGGATGATCTTTCGAGGTCCCTTCCCTAATGGTCTGGAATTCTGTGGTTCTGTGATAAAGGGAGTGTAAATACGTTTTACCCATGTCTCTGCCCTAGTTCTGTCTTTCAGAAATGTTTTAGAAATGGAGATGAAGGAGTTACATTTTCATTTCTCTTTCTTCCCTTCTTTGTTCATTTCCAGGTAGAGAGGCACCTGCAACCCAAGCAGTGCATGTGAATCCAGCATGTGAATCAAATGAGATTCACAAGGTAACTGGTCTTCATCTTGGTGTTTGTCTGTATAGTGAGAAGACAATGGAATAGAAGACAAAGTTCAAATTGGCAGATCTAGCTCTGTTAAAATATTTGTAAACTTATTCAGAGAAATATGAGAAAGAACCTCTTCACAGTGAGGGTGACAGCACCCTGGAACAGGCTGCCATGGGGAGCTGTGGAGTCTCCTTCTCTGGAGATGTTTAACACCTGCCTGGCCATGTTCCTGTGCGACTGGATCTAGGGGATCCTGCTGTGTCGGGGGACTGGACTGGGTGATCTTTCGAGGTCCTTTCCAATTCCTGATGTTCTGTGATTGTTCAGGGGAGATACATGTATAGATACTGGCCAGGTGCTGGACCCAACTTGTGGTGAGACTGTTCTTACCTACTGAGTGGGAGGAAAGATTAGCCGTCCATACGTGAGCCTTGTTATACCATCTGTACTCACAGATGAAGAAAGGGCCTGGACAGGTAGTCAGCCCCAGACAAGGAGCTTCTTATGAGCAGCTATTTTTACTTTGCAGTAAAATATGCTAACATGATAACATGTCAGAGTGTATTTCAGGCTACATCAATATCAAGTATAGGAAAAAACCTAAGAGACACTGCTGTAAAAACGTTTCAGAGACTTAGGTGAACGTGTATAATAGGTTGTCCATTGATAGACAGCTGCAGAAAAACTCATCACAGAACATTATGGACTGGAAGAGACCTGGAAGATGATCCAGTCCAAGCCCCCTGCCACAGCAGGATCAAACCTGTGATTTCTGTTTGGAAGAGTCTGCAGGGTACAAACACACAGCGTTGTCTTCACATAGGGCCCACAGCCAACCACCAGATTAACCCTTTGAACCTCGCTTACTTGCGTTCAGGCACAGAGGCAGTCACTCTGCTGCCACTGAACTAGATTTAAACGTAATTCTTCTACAAACAGTGGCCAAGCTCCGCTAAGTCTTTGAGCTTTCTTTCAGAAGAACTGCATTTCTGTGCAATGACGAGGCTTCTCAATAGCAGGCAACCTGGTAAATGAGATAGGCACAGGATGAGGGTGAAATTAAGGTGGAACAGAAAAAAAATTGTCACTGCAGCATTTTATCTCAACATGCAATTTGTCTTCTGACTTCCCTTGATAGCAAGTGTGTCATGAAATAGCCTCAAGACAATGACAACAGCAGCAAATGCAGTTGCATTAATTTAAGGGGAGGAGGACAATGAAACACTTAATGAATGATTGGAACTTTCTTTCTCCAAATAGTGCTTCAGTGGGGGATTGATGGTTGACAGCTGTGTTCACTGATAGGTAACCTTGTTGGAAGTTTCTGAAGAAAGACGTTCTCCTTCGCTGGTCTTGTCTCTGCTTTGTAATCTTCCTTCTCTCTCCTCGGAGCCAGCGCAGCTATTGTTATAGTTTAAAATATTTTCATCATGTATTTCTTCTTTGAAATAATTAATTTTTTCTTTGGCTGATAACGCGCCCTAATGCCGGCTGCCAAGCGCCAAATGACTCTCAGATTCGTTCACGCATTCAAAGCAAGGAAAACCATTCATCTAGATAAGATCTTATCTGACAAGTCAAGCTCAAAAAACCTCAGTATAATTACACGGTGTTAATGAAGGCCGCGTGCACAGGCAGTGCTCAGTGCTAACCTCTGTGTTAGTCTATCACCGGTAATGTGAATCAATCACTTCAAGTTAGAACAAGAAAGTAGATTTTTTTCAACAACCAAACAACCCTCTTCCGTGGAAACACTTCATACTACAAGTTGTAATCCTTTGTAAAATCTCCCAGCCACGCTTACTACGGAGGAATCACGACCCTACTGCTGTTAACCCGTTCTTCTGAACAGGTGAATGAACGGCAAGGACCAATGCTTGAGTCAGGGCACTGAGAGAAGATGTGTTAAACCAACAGCCACAGAGCTCTACAGAATTTGGCAGCCACTTCTCCCACGGGCCCCAGATGTGCTACACAGAGCAAAAAATGGTTGGGGGGCGAGAGGTAACCAAGCCCTGGTGACAGATGTGGTGATGCCAGCTTACCGAGCCAGGCAGCAGTGGTGCTGGCAACAGCAGTGACAGCAGCAGATCACAGAGCAGCCTTTGACAGCGATGCTCAGTGGTTTTCAAAAGAAGTACCAGAGTGCCAGGACTCCAAAGTCAATGAGATGTGCCCAAGTCACGGGAAAAACACACCTGACATGTCACAGCATCACAGAACGTTAGGGACTGGAAGAAACCTGGATCATCTGGTCCAACCGTCTCTGTTTTCCTGCGCTGTCACAATGACTGGTTTCTAGAGCAGGGGAAGCTGGGTGCTCTCAGGGTGGTGTGGCTGCAGGAATACAGGCCAGGGGACAAAGCCAGAGGCAAACTGATCTTAAACCAGTCCAGCAGAGAAGGTGGCAATACTGCGTTTCAGCCGTGACTGACAAGCAAACCCAAAGCTGGTTAAAGCAGGGCTGTAATCTTGTGGCCTCTCGCCTAAGTGCGTCAGCATTACCGAGGCTAGGACAGGCACACCTGCAACACCGGTCAGGCAAGGGCAGGGCTGTGAGCTTAAACAGAATTCTGGATCAAGGAACGCCCAAATGCAATCATTGCTTCTTATTGCTCCTTCTCACATGGCTCTTTCCCACAGGCTGATCCAAGATTACAGCAGCGCCACATGATACGAGCGGACTAGAGCTCAGGCAGCCATAACCCTGGGAAGGGATAACAGGTTGCAGGGTCTGTTGGTGTCCTCAGGGCACTAAATGTGAACACAAATTGTCTTTTCCTGAAAGCAAACCAACACAACATTGTTATCGTTGAGTGTTTCATTGGCTATTCTTGCTCCAAAGCTTTGAAGGCTTTTCTAGTTTTTCTGCTAAAGAACATCTCTTTAGCTCTCTATGGCTTTCCTTTTTTAATAGACACAGATGATAATTCCACTTGTCTCTTTCTTTTTCCATCTTGGAGAACTCTAGTTTATTCACTCTCTTTTCACCTGTAAGCTCTTCTATAATTACGGACATACTGTGTAATCACCCTGCACTGGTTTTGTTCACCATATCCCTTTTTGACTCATACAGTCACAGAATCATTCAGGTTTGAAAAGACCCTTGGCATCGTCATGTTCGGCCAGCAACCCTACTCTACACGTTCACTCCTAAACCACATCCCCCAACACCACATCTAAGAGACTTTACAACACATCCAGGGATAAGGACTCAACCACCACCCTGGGCAGCCCATTCAACTGCCTGACCACTCTCTCCATCAAGAATTTATTCCTCATTTCCAGTCTAACCCTCCCCTGGCAAAGCTTGAAGCCCTTCCCTCTGCTTCTGTTGCTAATTCCCTGTGAGAAGAGCCCAGCACCAACATCTCTGCAGGGTCCTTTCAGATAGATGTAGAGAGCAATAAGGTCTCCCCTCAGCCTCATCTTCTCAAACTCAACAGCCCCAACTCTCTCCATCTCTCCTCATCACATTGATACTCCAGGCCCTCCTCCAGCCTCACTGCCCTCCTCTGCCCTTGCTCCAGCCCCTTGATGTCTCCCTTGTCCTGATGTGCCCAAAACTGGACCCAACACTCAAGGTGCGGCCTCCCCAGTGCTGAGTACAGGGAGACAATCACCTGCTGGACACACAGTTCCTGATCCAGGCCAAAACGTCACTGGCCTTCTTGGCCACCTGGGTACCCTGAGGGCTCACATTCAGCCACATGTCAATTAGAACCCCCAGGTCCTTTTCTCTTCACTTTACTCTGACATCCTCTCTGGCACCATTAGCTGAGCTCACCTGAGGGTGGACAATTTATTCATTCATTTATTGTTGGAACTTTTCTCAGTATCAGCTAGAACCAGAGAATAACAGAATCACAGAGCATTAGGGATTGGAAGGGACCTCAAAAGATCATCCAGTCCAATCCTCCTGCCACAGCAGGATCCCCTAGATCCAGTCACACAGGAACATGGCCAGGCAGGTTTTACTCCTGCTTTGCAAAGGCATCTGCACAACATGTGTTAGAATTCTCCAGCTGAAGTAAAAAAAGATCATTCCAACCACTGAACTGCCTTCCCCACCGGTGCTGGAGCGTAAGTGAAACACATTACTCATCGCACAAATACTGTGAAAAGGGAACTTAGCTGCAAAGGTTCTACTGGTCTTTGTTTTTATTAATAGGCTGTTAGTCTATTCCAAATGTGGAGATGAGGTGAGAGAGCAGGGGAGAATAAATAAAATACATCTGGGTATATATTTTACAGCTCTGTATTTGTACTACATATCTGTATGAAATTTGTAGATGTGCTACAATTATTTATAGAAGGGTAGAGCAGTGAAAACAGGGACTTATTAAGCAACATTTTTTCACATATTTGGCATTTCTAATGTTTAAAGTGTCACCCCTAAAGGCTGTATGCATGCACACACAGCCCCCTCAGCTCAGAAAGGTGGCAGGTTAATAAGGCCTATACATAGTACCGTGAGTACAGGAGGTGACTGCCCCTCTGAACTGAGCTCTGGGGAGGCTGCACCTTGAGTACTGGATCCAGTTTTGGGCACCTCAGGACAAGAGAGACATCAGGGTGCTGGAGCGAGGGCAGAGGAGGGCAACGAAGCTGGGGAAGGGCCTGGAGAATCAGTCTGATGGGGAGAGATGTGGAACCTCCTATATTCCAGCTCACACTCATTGCCTCTTGTCCTATCATTAATGACACCAAGAAGAGCCTGGCTGCAATCATGAGGAGGTAGCAAAGAACTTCTCCACAGAGAAAGAACTACAATTTCACCCGTTAGATTTCACTATTGCTAATGTCTTCTCTTGATAATTCACATCACCGCTTCAAACACAATAAAGAGATGACAGTGAACTTTTAGTAAATTCATATGGTAATTATTCTACGAGGTAGAGTATCTTCAGGACATATGAATCATATCTTCTGAAGGAGTAAATTCGGTATCATGTTCAAGAAGAAAAGCCTTGTAGTAAGTGCAGATCATATACATTACAAAAGCCCGATTCATTCATTTTCTGATAGAAGTAATACGAAGCTTAAAAACCCCCTATTATCCGAAACAGATCATGGAATAAGAACAGGTTCATACCAGCTGTCATTTGGGATGTCAGAAGGAAAAAACACTGTAAATGAATGCAAAACGCGCTCTCTTTCAGGCAAATTTGTCACTCATTGTGCTCGCCTCAAGCACACTTTGATTTTTAAAATTGCTGTTAAATCTCTGTTATTGTGTTTCTTGTAGGGTTTTCTTTGGGTTTCTTTTTTCCCTCTTTCTCTTTTTCTTTCCTTTTTTGTTCCACAGTCAAGATAAACTGAGCTGTTGACATTTTCTGCAGAAGAATTCCTCCTTTCCTGGATGACAGAAATCGTCATCACTACTGTCAAACAAGTTAACTCTCCAATGAAGTCATAAATGAACAAGGAACAATCAGTAAAACATTACAAGACCTTTCTTCTGGTGGCACAAGACCTTTCTTGGGGTATTTTCTCTAAGTTTAATGAGTATTTGACGTCTTTCTGTGTTCTACTGAGGCGTCACTGGTGTCACAAAATGCATGCTCATAAACAGACTGATCTAAACAGGACCTTCTTTGCCACAGCCCTCGATGCTGCACCCTGCACTTTTTACCTCAGAGCTCTTTCATCAGGTAATCACAGAACATCAGGGATTGGAAGGGACCTCCAAAGATCATCATTTTGACGCCCTGATGGCTCCTGTGATGGGCCTGGGAGCTGTGTAGCTGAGTATCATTTAGGTCTCCCCCCACCACTTTCTCTGCTCCTTTGTGCGTGTGACGATGATCTTTTATCACATCATCTAACACAATCTAATTCTAGCAAGAGTATTTGGTCTTTTGGGTTTCATTCCTTTTTTATTGTCCCTAGGGCAATCTATCTATTAGAATACAATTAAGAAAGATGAGTTTCAGGGGCCTTTATCAACATCCAGGCAGATTAAGTAACACAGACCCTGCCCAAAGCAGCAGCTGAGTGAATTGCAGACTGCTGCCAGTCCTCTTAACTAAATATGATCAATTGGAAAGGGAGTATTCCACTGTCTCCACTGGAATGCATTTCCTTCTGGATTACTGTTCAATTAATTAACCTGCCAGATGCTGCTTACAGCTTGGGCTATAACAGCTGTGCAGCGGAGAGTATTATTTTTCAGTGAAATGGATCGCACACGCAGAGTAGCGTAACACACAGCGCCTGCACAAGATCATCGTGCGGACACAGTTTCACAATCTGTGTATTACAGATGCAAAGATGTGTGTTCGATGGCATCCTGGCCTGGGTTAGAAACTGTGTGGCCAGCAGGAGCAGGGAGCTCATTGCTCCCCTGCACTCAGCACTGGGAGCCCACACCTTGAGGACTGGGCCCAGTTTGGGGCACATCAGGACAAGGGAGACAATGAGGTGCTGGAGCGAGGGCAGAGGAGGGCACGAAGCTGGGGAAGGGCCTGGAGAATCAATGTGATGAGGAGAGATGGAGAGAGTTGGGGCTGGTTAGTTTGAGGAAGAGGAGGATGAGGGGAGACCTCATCGCTCTCTACAACTATGTGAAAGGACACTGTAGAGATGTTGGTGCTGGGCTCTTCTCACAGGTCATTAGTGACAGAAGCAGAGGGAAGGGCTTCAAGCTTCAACAGGGGAGGGTTAGACTGGCCATCAGGGAGAAATTCTTCCCAGAGAGAGTGGTCAGGCAGTGGAATGGACTGCCCAGGGTGGTGGTTGAGTTTAAAAGTTGCTTAGCTGTAGTGTTGGGGGATCTGGTTGGACTTGACAATGCCAAGGGTCTTTTCCAACCTGCATGATTCTGCTACAAATCTATTGATTAATACAGTCAATTTGTTTTCTCCAGAAAAGCAGAAACAGTATTTACTGCACCAAACGCAGTTTCACTCAGGGAGGCTTGGGATAACAAGGACTGCAGCTGGGTATGGAGCTGTCATGCTGCTGCTGTGCATAGTGTGAAATCACTGCTTTTCTGTTGATATTTTATCATCTACATATAAGGGAACAACAATGCCCCAGGAGAAGCTCTGTTTCTCTATGGACAAACTGTTCCTGGAAACCAAGCTAGCACTGTGTCTTGCTTAAACATTCGAGTGCTCCCTTCTAGCTCCTGAGTACAGGGAGGAAGGTTGTTAACAAAGCACCTAATGTCTGAAGAGAAGGTGTTCCTCAGTTTTTCCTGTTAGCTATACTTGGTCTGGCCTCTTGTTCTGAGAGGTACTACGGTACTTGTTCTGAGAGGTTAGCTATATTTAGTCTGGTCTCTTGCCCACAGACATGGGGTGTGGACCACAAGAGTCTGGAGATCCTGGCTGAAGAGTGTGCTCCAAGGGGTAGTCATAGACCTCTACCACTCCAAAGTCTGCACTGAACTTGGGCCTCAGTGAGGAGAGAAGAAAAGGGTGAATTAAACATGAGGACAACTACACAAAATCAAAACAGCGATCACACTTCGTACAAACAATACACAATATAGGGTACAAACTGTGCAATGGATCATACATCATCTATAACACACGTGTGCATGGAGTATACCAGGACAGTATCTATATTGGTGAGACCTCACCAGGAGTATTCTGTCCCATTCTGGAGCCCCCAGCACAAGAAGGATGCAGACAGACTGGAGCACATCCAGAGGAGGCCACTACAATGATCAGGGGAATGGACAGGATGAGAGAGTTGGCAGCTCTTCAGCCTGGAGAAAACACGGCTCCAGGGGGACCTGCTTTTCACCTTCCAGTACCTGAAGGGGTCCTCCATGAAGGCAGAGGAAGGTCTTTTCAAGAGGGTTTGGACAGATGGGACAAGGAGCAGTGGGTTGAAGCTGGAGAGGTTTAGGCTGGACCTTAGAAAAAAGCTCTTCAATGTGAGAGTGGTTGATGGCTGGAATGGGCTGCCTGGGAAGGTGGTGGGGGCCTCATCTCTAGAGTCATTGAAGGTCAGGCTTGATGAGGCTCTGAGAGGCCTGACCTAGGTGGAGTTGTCCCTGTGTAGGGAGGTTGGCCTAGATGATCTCTAGAGGTCCCTTCAAGCCTGGAACATTCTATCATTCTATGACTCCATGTTTCTATGACTCTATGATTCTATGAACATGTACCAGACACACAGCAATTAGCAGTGCTACAATTTTCCCTTCCCCGCTCTGCGGCTCCTTGTAGTGTCTTTGAAAATTAGGACCATAATGCTTCCACATTTCCCTGCAACATATCAACTGCTTAAGAAAGAAAACACTGCTTTGGGGACGGTACTTTCTATGCATGGAAATTCCTTCAATGAGGTGCTTCAGGCTGTGTTTGATTTCCTGGGCTTGCAAAAAGGTGTTTAGTCACTCGTGTTTGGCCGGCAGGGACTAGGTTCCTCGTGTTCAAACACATTCTTCTATATGCAGCTGAATGTATGTGTACGGGAGGGCTTCACCCCTCCAGTGACTTTGCCTCACTTGTTCCAAAGCGCATACATTGCTCCTCTTCCTTCTCTTGCTTGCTTTCAAAAAATCAGTGCTTTTAAAAAACATACACACACCCCCCCAGCCAGCACATTTAAATCAGCCCGTCATTAAAAAATCATAGCTTCTAATTAATTATTAATTATCGAAAGGAAAGACAACATGCAGTAGCCTCAGGCTTGACAAGCTGTCAAGAACGCCTGCCAAGGCTGCCAGGCTCACCGAGCTCCTGGGTACTCACCACATTAAACAAAGAAAGTTAAATGACATTTCCTGGAACCTGGAGAATAACAATTGGACATAAAAGGAACTTTTTCTATTGACATTGGTTTCTTATTCTTGCCACAAGGTAGAAGACCGTTAAACAGACAGCAGCTCCTAAGTGGTGGAGCAGCTAATGTATTCCTACTACATTATGTGGAGGAAGAATTTGGAAGGCTAGTTATCACAAAGGGATTAATAATTGTTGTATCACTGTAGAAGATAAAGTGACTGAAGACATAAAAGAGGATCAATCACAGGGTGCAGAACAGCATCAGAGCCATCATAACTGCAGTTTACACTGTGAGGTAATTTTAGCTGGCCCTTTGCCACCCAAATAGATTTTGTTAACCACATGAACAATCACAGAATCACAGAACATTAGGGACTGGAAGAGACCTGAAAGATCACCCAGTCCCATGCCCCTGACACAGAAGGATCCCCTAGAACAAGTCACACAGGAACATGGCCAGATGCGTTTTTAAGGTCTCCAGAGCCAGACAAGGAGACCCCACAACCCCCCTGGGCAGCCCCTGCCAGGGCTCTGTCACCATCACCATGAAGAAGGTCCTTCCACATTGATGTGGAACCTCCTCTGTTCCAGCTCACACCCACTGCCCCTTGTCCTATCATTAGATGCCCCTGAGCAGAGGCTGGCTCCATCCTCCTGACACCCACCCTTCACACATTGATCAACATTAAGGGGGTCATCCCCTCAGTCTCCTTTCTTCCCAGTTCAAGAGACTCTCAGCCTTTCCCCATCAGGGAGATGTTCCACTCCCTTCATCATCTCTGTACGATCAATTTTATGGTAGCTATTATACTCAGTAGGACCTAATGTGGCCATTGCTCTACATTGCCTTGGTTAAATATTTTGTAGGGAAATTATCCTTATTGAGGGACTATTTCAGAATAAACTTTCCTATACAAAGGTTTAACATCAATTAAAGTTCTGTTGTTAATTAATCTCAATTTTAATTAATTGGTCATGCCTTTTGTAAGCAGTTTGAGCCACACTGGACTGCCCTGGGCCAGACTCTCCCTAATTAGCAAAACAGTAGCTGAGACAAAAGAAAAACCACAAAAAGTACTCAGTCACCACTTGTGGTCAGAGGCAAAAGGCAAGCGTGACTCTGGGAAGGAAATCAACATTAATTTTAACAAAAAAACCCCATATTCCCATACAAACAACCCTCCATCACCCAGTACAAAAACCCCAGAAGAAAGAGAGGGAAAGGTTACACAGAATCACAGAAGACTGAACATCAGGGATTGGAAGAGACCTCCAAAGATCATCCAGTCCAATCCCCCACCACATCTGGATCCCCCAGCTCTGGCTGCACAGGCACATGTACAGGCAGGTTTTAAACATCTGCAGAGAAGGAGACTCCACAACCCCCGTGGGCAGCCCCTTCCAGAGCTCTGTCACCCTCACTGGGAAGAAGTGTGGAGTCTGGCATCTGGGGCAAGAACGACCCCAGGGACCAGGATAGGGTGGGGACAGATCTGCTGGAGAGCAGTGTAGGAGAAAGGGACCTGGGGGTCCTGGTGGCTAGCAGGATGGCCAGGAGGCAGCACTGTGCCCTTGTGACCAAGAAGGCCGACAGCATCCTGGGGTGGATTAGAAGAGGGGTGGTTAGCAGATCAAGAGAGGTTCTCCTCCCCCTCTACTCTGCCTTACAAGCAGATAGGCACATCCAGCCTTTTTACCCTCAAGGGAAATACTCTGGCCCTGCCTCGAGGCAACAACGTGGTGACCCTCCAGCTCAGTTCTGATCAGCAAGGTGGGGGATCACACAGGCTGTGGTCAGTCCAAGAGCTCCACCTTTCTTTGCATCTCACATCTGTGTTAATGCTGATCTGTATTTTAACTGAATAGTCCCTGAGATTTCCAATAGGACAAAGTGTTTTACAGCACCATCATTTTTATCCATAGATCTCAAAATATCTTCATGGAGAAAAATCTTTGTCAGTTTGACTACACTTATAACGCCAAGAGTTTATGTGATTTGTCTAGAGTCAATAATAAGAACAACAATAATGGCCTCTCAGTCGCAATAAATCCACAAGAGGAAAGGCTCTGGAGTCCAGATAATCTATTCAGTGTCTCCTCTACAGCAGAAACGCCAGCAGTGGGCTGCTGTGTGCGCGTCTGTAACTGCACGTGTGCATTTGCATGGATGCTGTACAGCACAGCAGGAAATAGGTATTATGCGTGCACAACATTAATTGTTGCCTCGTAATTAATTTCAGGTAGACCTGCAGTGAAGCTGTGCTATGGATCCGAGTCTGCTGGCTTCTGTGGGTTTTATTCAAACCCTTAGTGTACGCTGAGCACATTTTATTTTGGTAGCTCAATGTGCCGGGGTTCCTGCTACAGCTTCTCACAAACCCAAGAATCAAACCAGAACTGCCTAGGGAGAGGAACAACAGCCAGAAGCTGAGACGAAGACAGAACACGAGAAACCATCTCAGCTGGCAGGTCCAGCCAGCCACAGAAGAGCGAGCGAGCAGGAATTTGTGGAGAGCTTTCCGGGACACTGCTGTCCACACAGAAAACAGGACGCACTTTATGCAGTTCGGAACACGATGCTGTTTGCTCACGCTGATCTCTAACACGGACACGTGGCAACAACAGTTTGCCCTCGTGTTGTTTATACCTTCCATCTAAACAGCCAGCTTCACACTCTTCGTCTGCTGAGAGGGGAGCACGGTGCTTGCAAACATCACTGCTTGCGTCGCTTGCGGTATTTTACTCTCCAAGCAGAGTACATCTCGGTTGTACTCCGTACTCATCCATCAGAAACATCTCAGATGGGGGGCCATGAACAACTCACGTGAATGAATGGGAGGATGAACCTGAAGGCACCCAAACTGGCGAGTATTTTAGATTTTGACAATGAACATCTCTCGGAGGTGAAAAGCAAGGATGAGGAGTGTGACAAAGGAGATCTTGGAAATCCAAAGCAAGCCATTAGTGAAGAACCACCACAGCAGGACCCCCTAGATCTTATGTGGCAAAGCACAGATTCATTATTAAAATTAGTTAAATCATGACCACACACTAGCTCACAGATTCTTGGGCAACAGCAATGAATGTATACGTGCCTTTCAGGACACTGAATCATGATGGAATACTTTGCCAGAGACAGGGCAAGGGGGAATACCACAGAGTACTCTGCCTGTCAAAACCATTCTGGACCAGAATTGGAATAATGGCATCATTCCGGTTGGAAAAGACCCTTGGAACCATTCAGTCCAACCATCAACTCTACTCTACAATGTCACCCCTAAACCAGATCCCCCAACACCACATCAAAGCGACTTTAAACTCACCCAGGGATGGGGACTCAACCCCCACCCTGGGCAGCCCAGCCCAGGGCCTGACCACTCTCTCCAGGAAGAATGTCTTCCTGATGACCAGTCTAACCCTCCCCTGGTGAAGCTCTTCCCTCTACTTCTGTCACTAATGACCTGTGAGAAGAGATCAGCACCAACATCTCTGCAGTGTCCTTTCAGAGAGCTGTAGAGAGCAATGAGGTCTCCCCTTAGCCTTCTCTTCCTCAAACTAAACAGCCCCAAGTCTCTTCACCTCTCCTCATCCAGAGTGAATCTCCAGCTCCTCCTCAGCTTCGCTGCCCTCCTCTGCACTTGCTCCAGCACCTTGATGTCTCCTTTGTGCTGAGGTGCCCAAAACTGGCCCTGGTACAGAACTGTGGCAGTACTACACACACCATCTGCAGATGCCACAGGCAGACTCACAAAACTGAAGCTGAAGTAAAAATACACCAGGCAGAACATGTTTTTAAAAAACTCCACCTATGGTATCAGGGAAGTGAAAGGGAAAATCCATCATCTGTGGGGCAATCTGAATGTAAAGCAATCAGGAAACGCGAGCACTTGCCAATCAGTAAAGTGCAGTCAAACAATGAGAAGAAATGCTGGCAGTAAATGTTTCAGCTGGCTCTACAATGACTTAGCAACCTCACATCAAGTTCCTCCACCCTTCCTCAACGCTGAGCATCATTCTCCACTGCAAATAAAGTCTGATTCTTTCTAGGTCAGAATGGCAGAATGGGAGTCTGAGTGCTCTGTGATTCTGAAGCACACAACACCCCACCCTAGTCACTGGAGGAAATACAGGTCGAGTAATCATGGTTTGTTATAAGAAAAATCAGTTGAGATGGACTGATCAGATTTAAATGGGAGCTTTTCACAGTTAGCTGTCTCTTGTTAACAACTTCCTGGAGATGTCTGTACAGAGGGTACCGAACAGCAGGCATCTCCAGAGGATGATTCTTTCACCTGTTTTATTTTAAACACCTCCAGAGAAGGAGACTCCACAACCTCCCTGGGCAGCCCCCTCCAGTGCCACGGCATTCGATTTTGTCTCTTTTTCTCTGCTGGGCTATGTTGCGAGAGGGAGACACTGACTTCAAGAGATCTCAACTAAACAACTTTGTTGTAAGTGCAATGGCTTCACTTACATCTCTGCATTGTGTGAGATGAAAAGAAAACCCATTAAGAGGCTTGTTTGATGCACACAGGAAGCCAAGCAGAATACTACAGATAGAAAATATGGAATCATGCTTGTCCTTCTTAGTAGAGACACTCACGTTTTGAGGCCCTTTCTAGCACGCTGTCAGTGAGAGAAGTATCTGTGTGTCACAACCTTTGTTAAGACGAGTTAACGAGCTACACACATGGTGCCCATTTGGGTATGTGGAAGAATAACATCACCGGCAAATCACAACCAACCGTGCGACAAACCTGTCTGTATTCAGAACCGAAATGTAAGAAACTATGTGAACTAGAAGTTTGCTAATTAGAGGAAAAAAATGGAAGGAACCCCTACATCTGTAAACTAGAGTCACAGCCAGAATGATCTGTGCTATGCTGTTACAGAATCACAGAACATTAGGCATTGGAAGGGATCTCGAAAGATCATCTAGTCCAACATCTTTCCTCTATGTCCACTTCAATATCTAATACCAGGTTTAATAAGATGTAAGTTTTACTATTATGAAATTTTGGAGTTTTGTTCGGGTTCTCTGGATTTTTTGCGTTCAGGTTTCTTTAAAGCTACAGAATATTTGCTTATTATTGTTAAGGTAACGTTTGGGTTCTTTAAAGCTAATGAATATTTGTTTATTATTATTATTTTTAGACCAATCACAGGCCTTTTGCTTCCTGCAAAGAAAATACAAGATATTGATGTGGCATGAAGTTCTGTGTTGGTGTCACGTCTCAACTGATCAGAGGAAGAAAAGGAAGTGACACAGGTTCATGGATTTGGCTTGTAAAGTTAAAGAGACTTACAGTCTCCTTAAGTGGACACTTTTCTTTTTGGAAGCCGTGACAGAATATACATAGAATCACAGAATCATTCAGGTTGGAAAAGACCTCTGGGATCGTTCAACCATCAACCCTACTTTACTGGGTCACCCCTAAATCAGATCCTGCAACATCACATCTAAGCAACTTTTAAACTCAGGGATGGGGACTCAACCACCACCCTGGGCAGCCCATTCCAGTCCCTGACCACTCTCTCTGGAAGAATTTCTTCTAACCCTCCCCTGGTGAAGCCTGAAGCCATTATTGTCAAATCTATACTGTGGGTAATGTTCCGGCCTTTGCTTTTCAAGAGGAAACATTTCCAGGATAATTGAGTGGTATCAGCTTGCTTTTTGCTTGTTCATTTTTCACTTTTCAAAAAAGATTAAGACCTTAAAGAGATCAGTCCCTCTGCTTTTGTGAAAATTTTGTTGTGGGCTGTCGAGTGCTAATTAGCCCTGCTCTGGTAAGCTTTGTTTTGCAGCCAATAGGCATCCGAGTGTTCCCTATAGCTGATACTTACTCCACAGGGCTTGTGCCACAAAAGGAGAAGGTAGGAGCTTTTATTATTTCTATGGCATCGCAGGGAAGTACAACAGCAGGCCACAGTTAAAGCACTCATGTATATGGGGTTCAACAGGTGGGCACCTCAGTGCATAAAAACTCGCTGGACGGTCTCATCCAGGGAGTGATGCTCAATGGCTCGATCTCCAAATGGAGGAAGGTGATGAGTGGTGTCACACAGGGGTCTGTGCTGGGACCAGTGTTGTTCATTCTATTTATAAATGGCATTGACAGATGCACCGAGGGCACCCTCGGCAAGTCTGCAGATGATACCAAGCTGTGGGGTGCAGCAGATGTACCTGAGGGATGGGATGCCATCCAGAGGGACCTGGATAGACTGGAGAGGTGGGCCCAGATGAACTTTACGAGGTTCAACAAGGCCAAGTGCAGAGTGCTGTACCTGGGCCAGGGTAACTGGCATCATCAGTACTGGCTGGGAGAGGATCTACTGGAGAGCAGCCCTGTGGAAAGGAACTTGGGGGTGTTGGGGGATGAAAAACTGGCCATGAGCCACCAGTGTGGAATCGCAGCCCCCTGAAATGTGTTTGCACAGTGAAAAGTGTTTGATTTAGGATTCTTTTACTTACCAGTTTTTGCCTCTCTACCTGTATGAAGTAAAATAATTGAGTGTTGGCCCAGGCTGGGCTAACCAAAGCACAGTGGGAAATGTATGCAGCCTGTGAGGAGCTGAGCAAGTACTTCCTCCTCTCTGGAGTAGAAGTCCATTATTTTCTGAGGCACAGCTCTTCCTCTAAACTACTTCAGTGAGAATGGTATCGATTTATGCAACTTTCTCTCCCAAGTGAGCACACTTCTTTGCTGAGCAGCAAGAACTTAAGGCTTTACAAGTCAACCTCCTATTTGGAACAGCAACTTTATAAAGTCACATATCCTCCTACAGAATTATTTGTCAGCTGTACACAAGTCCTCAACACTTCTGTACAAGTGGTAAGAAACAACAGGTGAAACCTCTGTTCAGTGTAACTTGACCAGGACTTTTAAGTCATTATTGTGAGCAGCCAGAAAGGTGACCTGGTTAGAAGGAAAAAGTGACTTGATGGAATAAAGTATCTGCTGAAGTACTACCAGAGAAAATGCCTTCCAGCCTGGGAGCCGTGCCTGCGACCCAGAGTCATCCTTGAATATTGCAGCTCACATCTTTGAAGTACAGCTGGGTACCTAGAAACTGGTGACACCTGATACAACATCACCGAGTGTGACAAGGATCTGGAAGGGCAGCCCTCTGAAAAGGGGGAAAACAACATGGAAAACAGGAGAGCATTCCGAGAAAGTAGCAGTCTGTCACTGACCACAACTGCAAGAACAGACAAACAGCCTAGAAACATAAAAATTGGTCTGAAAGAACAGAAAACATCAAAAACTATTGGCTGTCCAAGGTGAAAAATAGAAAGTGGAGACACTGAGAAGCCAATCTGCTCTGGATCGGTATGTAGTGCAGAGTCTTGTGAGCCCAGGGCCACATGTGTCTGCTCTCACAGGCTGGGTGACCCCAAGCAGGTTCTGACACCGAGGGGCCTATACTCTTGGCTGAGGTAGCTGGCCGTACCTGTCTAAGGAGACAGAAAAACCATGGAACTGTGGCAATAAGATCTGAGACAAAACATCTGATGATTCAGGCACGATGGATCTCCTGGGATGAGATGCAAGGAAGAGTTTTGTTGACCATGGAAGTTGTGAACAACCAGCGCAGGTTCCACAGACACATGGCAGATGCCCCATCCCTGGAAGCATTCAAGGTCAGGCTGGAGGGGGTTCTGAGCAGCCTGGTCTAGTTGAAGATGTCTTTGCTCACTGCAGTGAGGTTGGACTGATGACCTTTGAAAGTCCCAATCGTTGCCTGATTCTATGAAAGTTATAAAACCAGGTTTTTACCACACTAAATATTTTATTATTTCTATAATAAAATACTCTCAGTATAAACAGGTTTATTATGGAGTCGTCAAGAGTGTTCCAGGCAGATTCTGTCTCTCATTATACAAAAAAGTAGAATTTGCATTGACTTCCAGAGGTGAGTTTAAGCCATCAGTAAGTGTATAAAAATCTCACAACTAAAATGTGGTGTTAAAAATTAAAAGTTCAGTCTAAAGTGATATTTCCTTGAGCACTACTAGACTGAATTACTCTACTAATTTGAATTTTACACCTTCCAGTGATTTTTAAATTTCACTTAAATTATTCTCAGCACATTTCTTATCAATCTTATTACGAAGTCATGGGAACAGATTCATTTCCATAAATTCAAGTGCTTTCTAACTCACTTTAATATTGCATAGCATTTGATTATCTAAACCTAGATCCGTAGCTGTAAATTAAAAGAGGCCATGTTTTCTAGCTATAAGACTAAATGGCTTTAAAAGGCTCAGTCCAGAACAGTTTAGAATAAAAAATGGTTCCCCTTGTAGAGTAGGGTTGATGGTTGGACTCGATGATCCCGAGGGACTTTTCCAACCTGAATGATTCTATGATTTAAACTGCATTTAGATCAAGCCTACCACCAACTACATTGTCTGTGCTTTGTAACAGTAGTGAAAAAGAAGAAGAAAATCCTGCCAAGTGGTTGCTCAAGAAGTAACAACCCACTCTTGCCTGCTACTATGAGATTCGCTACGATTAATTGATATTAATCAGATTAATACAAAATATTTAAGATGTTTGTATCCCAGATAAGATTCTTTTTCCATAATTAATATTAATCCTTATTATTTCATGTTAAGCCTAGACCCTGTGGTCAACCCATCCAATTATTTCCCATTACTGCTTATAATACTGCTCGTTGTAGCTCAGTAGCCATCTCTAACACTCAAACCTGCATTATGCATTAGGAATAAAATGCATGCACAGTCTTGGGCTGATTTTTATATAAAAGATACTTCTGCCAGCAGGAAGGATGTTTTATTTAAGCTTTCATCTCTCCTGAGTGAGTGTGCTGCTCAAAAGGAAGACTGGATTATTTATCATTTGAAAGACAAAGGGGGTACTGCTTGTAGAGACTATTAGTATTTCCTTCAGTTTCTGTGTGGCAGTAAAAATTACATCTCGTGTCTTAGATGTTTCTCCGTGCAGTTTCAGTGTCGTGGGGACTTCAGGGACTATCTCCCTGGCTGCATGCAAACTCCCGTGTTATACGCAGAGAAAAGCAATGCGATTTGCCTTCACTAATCTTTCCCACTGTGCCTCCCGGTATAAAGTGTTTTGAGAGAGCTAACTGCCCGTCACTTAAAAGTAGCTCTTGCTAGGACACTTTTGTTTCACACAGCGTGTTACTGCACAAACTATTCAGCCTACTCAATTAAGACACCACAGCAAGCCAGACAAAGAAGTGGGGTGGTCAGCAGGTAGAGAGAAGCTCTCGTCCCCCTCTGCTCTGCCCTGGTGAGACCGCGTCTGGAATCTTGTGTCCACTTCTGGGCCCCTCAGCTCCAGAAGGACCCAGAGCTGCTGGAGAGAGCCCAGCGCAGAGCCACAAAGATGATGAAGAGAGGGGAGCATCTCCCTGCTGAGGAAAAACTGAGGGAGCTGGGGCTCTTGAGCTGGGAAATAGGAGCTTGAGGGGTGACCTCAGCAGTCTAAAAATTTTACAAAAACTCAGTGAAAATCTTGTCAATTCCAAAAGAAAAAATTTAGGTGAGAAGTTGCTACTCCTCTCCAATATCCATCTAACCACTCTTCATTTTCTTCTTTCATTTGTATGAGAACTAAAATTAACCTGCAACAGTTGAAGAGAGGAAATCGAACGAAAACATTTTAAATACTTCTTCTAAATCTGTGTTAAAGGAGACAGAAGAGGCAGAAAATGTGCAGAAAAGATTAAGATAATTTATGTATAAAAGAATAAAAGACACTGAGAAGATTAAATTTAGTCTCTTCTGGCAGTTTCATAGCAGTAAGTCAGAGATGGAAAAAGTCTATTAGATTCCTCATTTCATCTCTCTGTCAAGGCAGGATTTTCTCCAACTGCATTTTCTCCTGGGCTTTGTCCGATCTAGTGTTAAAAATGCCCAGTGAGGAATCTTCTACCACTCAGGAGACTATTCCAAATCCTAGTACCCTTCCCTGTCAGGATATCTAACTGTATTTAGGCTGAAGTTTCCTTTGTTAATCTCACCTCATTACTTCTAGGGTAGTGTGTTTTCCATATAAAATACATTCTCCTCTATCCCCCAATGTCTTGCTGTCTCCCAAATCCCCTTTATTTATTGTTTAGCTGAAATATTTCCTTTTTAAACTTATTCATCATCGCTCTGAAGTAATTCCCTCCAGCTCCAAAAATCACTTGTTTCTTTTCTCTGATTTCTGCCAATTTGTTGTTATTTTCTTGATATTGTGGTATCCAAAACATTCTGCTATCTTAGAAGACAACTGTAAACCAGTAAAGACCGAAACATAGTTGTGGAATCTCCTTCTCTGGAGACGTTTAAAACCCGCCTGGAGATGATCCTAGATCCTGCCTTGATCTAGGGGATCCTTCTGTGGTGGGGGGACGGGACGGGATGATCTTCTGGGGTCCCTTCCAAACCCTAATGTTCTGTGACTCTGTGACAGCAGTTGTGTTTTCTTGTTAGTACCTCATACAGTTGGTTTGCCGTTGTCACCTCGTCAGGAATTAGGCAAAGGAGGAGAGCCAGGACTCTACAAGAAATGCAAAGTCCATGTAGATAGATAAGGACAGTGTTACATAAATATTACACTTGTGCTGTCAGCACACAACAAGACCACTGCGAGGGGCTCAGTCACAGCCAAAGCTCTTCTTAAAGGAAAAAAAGAAGAAAAAACAGACTGAGATTGGAACTTGTAGAAACACATGGAGGAAATCTGCATGAAAACTGAAGTGTAGGTTAACATAATCCATAAAAAAGTCGTTTAAGAACTGTTTTTCTTCTAGCTTTTGATTGAAATTGTCTATTTCACCACACACTAAACAAGACTATGTTTATAACGTGTCACGTCTGGACAGTTACGTAAATCACAGAATCACAGAACATCGGGGATTGAAGGGACCTCGAAAGATCATCCCGTCCAACTCCCCCGCCACAGCAGGATCTCCTAGATCAAGCTGCACAGAAACGATGTACAAAGTTGAGAGTTGAGTTCATCAGCTGTTCCACAGAAGCCTTTTTCACGTTGATAAATGATTTTCAATAAAAATTCCTGCCGCGTTCCGTTTCCAATAATCCTGTGTGTGTGGTGTGTGTGATAAAACCATAAACCCAAGCTAAGTCACAGAGAATAGCTGTGCCTAAAGCTAATATGACTGATTTATTTAAATGTTCTCTTTTAATCAGATTAAAGAAAAATTATCCTTCTAGAAATGAATTAATAAGTACTTTCATATATTTTAAATAATCCTGCTAGATTGAACACATTTTGATGAATTATGCATTGTTGCCGTACGCCAGTGGACATCCAAACCAGACGAACCACAAATGTATGAAACAGCTGAATTGTGAAAGGAAGGCAGGAGAGGACAAGATCAGATGTGGTAGAAACACTGGTGAGAAACTGTGGGTCGAAATGAGAGTCTGTCAGCCACTAACAAAGCCAGAAGTTTCAAATCCCAGACAGAAAATTAGTTCAGACTGCTGGTTCTTAATTTTTAATGCCAGGACTTTTGAGTCTAGGTCAAGGAAAGGGTTTGACAAGACTGCCCGAACACAATGAGCACAACGAGGACATCTAAGTGTAACACCACCAACAGCCTTCCCATCCTCTGCAGTACTCAAGTCCCTCCTTGTTTTCAGTAACAGCTCATTGAGCTCAATGAAAGCAACCCTGATCCTGATCTAACCCCACCGCTTTCTTTCCACGGAGTGGATCAGAGACTGTGAAGGGTACTTGGGGGGGTGCAGGTTTATGTTTTGTTTTTTTAAATGACTCCTCAAGAGCAGGAGAGAAACATTTTCTCTTATAGCTTAAACTTTGAGTGAGTCTGTCCAGTGAAAAGACTTTCATTCCGAAGTGTAAGGGTCTTAGCAACCTGAGTATCTAAGACTGAAACTGTAAATGACCACAGTCGTTTCTTACAGTAGAGACAAAGAGATGGAAATAGCTGCTACTGAGAAACTGGAGAACGGTTCCGCACTATCTGATCCTAAAGATGACGTTTCAAAAGTACACTTTCACCCACACAGAAGTCAACAGAAATTCCTTCAGACTGTTTGAGCACTTTCTCTATGTAATAACACTTAATCCTCCTGAACAGAATGTCACACTGGATTAGGCTGTCTTTGCTAATCAAATGTAAATGTCATGACCGCAGCATATCCTTCTCAGATTACTTAATAAATCAAAAGGGTTTGACATTTCCGCAGATCCTACACTCTAAATATATATTTTTAAGGAAGAAATACAGAAAAAGACTGTGCAACCAAAGCACTTAATAGAAAAAAACAGAATCAGGAGGCCTCCAGCATTTGTTTTGTCATTTCACTGAAAAAAACCCAAAGTAATTCCAATTTCATGACAGTGTTTCACCAGCCTCCATAGAAAGTTGGTCATGCGGTGTTTTCTCTAGGAGACATTTAGAATAGGAAGGTTTGTAGGTCATAAGAGGTGTAATTTCACAGAATCACAGAACATTAGGAAGATCACCCAGTCCTATCCCTCTGCCACAGCAGGATCCCCTAGATCCAGTCACAGGGAAACATGTACAGGCAGAGTGTAAATGTCTCCAGAGAAGGAGACTCCACAACCCCCCTGGGCAGCCCCTTCCAGGGGTCTGGCATCCTCACTGGGAAGAACTTCCTTCTCATACTGATGTGGAACCTCCTCTGTTCCAGCTCACACCCACTGCACCTTGTCCTATCATTAGATGCCCCTGAGCAGAGCCTGGCTCCATCCTCCTGACACCCACCCTTCACATATTTGTAGACACTGATGAGGTCACCCCTCAGGCTCCTTTTCTCCCAGCTCCAGAGCCCCAGCTCCCTCAGCCTTTCCTCAGCAGGGAGATGCTCCCCTCCCTTCATCATCTCTGTGGCTCTGTGCTCTGTCCAGCAGCCCCGTGTCCTTCTGGAACTGAGGGGCCCAGAAGCAGACACAAGATTCCAGACACGGTCTCACCAGGGCAGAGGAGAGTGGGAGGAGAGCCTCTCTAGCAGAGGCATTGCTGTTTGCATAGAACAACACATTTCTGTGGCTTCTTTTGGAGTGTCACACATTGCTCCTTAAAACAACAGATTTATTTTACACTCAAACCAGTTACCTAACTATGTTGCTATGAAGAGGTGTTCTCAGGTTTCTTCTCCCTCCCACCCCATGTTTTCTTATAGGACACTACTGAGCCCTGTCTGGATTTTGATGTGTAGTTTTGAGTTTACCTCATGTAGAAGAGGCAGTGTCAAATGTTAGGAAAGACTGCTGATAACTGGCAAAGAGGCAACCTCTAAAGACTCCCTGAAGTGATTTTCAGAGACAGAAACAAGGAAATAAAGGGAGGCGAAGGATTATAGTAATCCTATAGAAACTGTACACTGAGCATAGACACTGCTCTTCTGCAAAACAGAATAAACTGTTATAAAGGAAGTTTTAAAGTGAATAGTCAGTGAAGGAGTAGGAAACAAGGAGAATGCATTTATGAACAATAGTATCACACTGCACATTTATAAACAGACAATAAAATACATCTTCAAGGAATGGTATCCCAGTTTGGGTTAGAAACTGTGTCCCAAGGTGACCCTCTGTGGGCTCCCCTCTTCAATGTTGGCAAGAAGTTCCTTGTTCAACTCTACAGGCCTCCAGACACAAGGTATCTTGCTAGATACCTTGGTTCCCTATGTACCTCACTCCAAAGACTGTAGTTCACATCAACTCTTGTGTAACAGATGAAAGCTATAGCACGAGTTTGCACAGAAGTGCACCCTGACCATTGCCTGTAGCATTTAGGGGTGATCTTGCAGAGGCAGGTTGACAGTTGGACTCGGTTGATCCCAAGGGTCTTTTCCGACCTGAATGACTCTATGATTCTTTTTCTGACTTTGAGGCTCTACGAGTAACAAATACTACCTAGAGAAGGATGTAGTTCTTCTGAATCTGTTTTGTTGGTGGTTTTTTATTTTCATCCTAACTGCGTCTGACATTCATGTTCCATCAGATGATTGCAGATCTTAACCTGGTTAAGTCAGTTTTCACATTGTTCCTGAGAGGGACACAAGGAGGTCAATTACTTGTCAATTTAGACTGCTACTAACAGACACTGTGATGAGAAGGAGCAGCATCAGTGGCCTGCTTTGCCTCTAGTTAAATTAAATTGGTACATTTATTCACAGAATATAAACACAGCAGCTCTACACAACAGGATTGGGTGCCTGATTACAATTCCAATACACACACTGAATGTTATCTTACTCCAATTAAGAAGTAAGAAGAAGAATGGTGAGAAATGATAGCGATAAGTCTGGCAATGAAAGGCAACTTAATCGGTCTTTCTTTTGTTTCAGTTTCTTTCTTTTCTCTTCCCCAGTCTCCCTGTCTTTCACTCATCTAAACAGTACTTATTTAGAAAAAGGTATTTCCTCTTTCTAGATTATTCTGATCCTCAGAAAGTGTGTGTCCAGTAGGAGTATGGAAGTGATTGTCCCCCTGGACTCAGCAGTGGGGAGGCTGCACCTTGAGGACTGGGTCCAGTTTTGGGCACCTCAGCACGAGGGGCTGGAGCGAGGGCAGAGGAGGGCACCCATGCTGGGGAAGGACCTGGAGAATGAATGTGATGGGGAGAGATGGAGAGAGTTGGGGCTGTTTAGTCTGAGGAAGAGGAGGCTGAGGGGAGCCCTCATCGCTCTCTCCAACTGTCTGAAAGGACACTGCAGAGATGCTGGCGCTGGGCTCTTCTCACAGGTCATCAGTGACAGAAGCAGAGGGAAGGGCTTCAAGCTTCAACAGGGGAGGGTTAGACTGGCCATCAGGAAGAAATTCTTGATGGAGAGAGTGGTCAGGCCCTGGACTAGGTTGCCTGGGGTGGGGGTTGAGTCCCCATCCCTGGATGTTGCTTAGATGTGGTGGGGGGATCTGGTTTAGGAGTGAACTTGTAGAGCAGGGTTGATGGTTGGACTCGATGATGCCAGGGGCCTTTTCCAACCTGAATGATTCTATGAAAGAAATAATTGTACTTTCAGTTGACTCCGACTTCTGAACCAGAGTTAATCAACATAAACAATAATAGCACCTCCAGCTTAGTCCTCCTAAGAAACTGTCTGTTTTTAAGAACTATAGCTTTCCTCAACCACGTATTTTTCACTGTTAAACTACAGTGTGACTTTGCTGTTAGCTCCGGTTTGCGCAATGTGAGCTCTTTATTTAGAACACACAGATACAAATTAGGGAAAATTAAGTCTGTTGTTGACTGTCTTCACTGGAAGAATTTTTCTCTTTAGGTTGAGAGATTTGCCTTCCCAGATAAAGTTTTTAATTACACCTTGCTCTTTGAAGCCCATTAGACATCTAGAAATGTAGCACACTGTAAACATAATTATGCTTATGAGAAGTAATTAATCTAATGGATTTTCAGTCTACCTCACCTAGTGAACTGCAACCTGTTCCAATTTATTATGCTGTTTCACAGCAGTAGTAAAAGGGGGTAAATATTGTCTTCCACAATCATTTTGAATGTTCATAAAGGAAATACCCTTCGTACCTCATATAATTATTTGCAAAATTACCTTCATTTAGAAGACCTCACGACTGCTGATAATAATAAAGCAATATCTTATTATTTTTGTTAATTAATTCAATGGTGAACAAAAATTGATATACACCTGACTTCTTCAGGATTCAAAACTGTGACCTAGCCAACAATGAACCATCTGTCGGTAACAGGCAGCAGTACCACTCTTGGAATACACGGCAAATCCTTTGGGCTTTTTCCTCAGAAAACAGCTTGCTATTTTAATTTAATACATTAAGAAAATTCAACTAAAACTATTTTAATCTTTCTTATTCATGTCCTAACACCCTTCATCAGCTAAATTTATTTTTCTGCTTAACAGTATAAAATACTTCTGAATCCCAAATCAATACAGAGCCTGGTGTGAGAGATGGAATGGGGGCAAGGGTGAGAAGCTGGGGGTGGAATTCAAGGTACATGTTAGAAAATGTTGAGACACTTCAGTACAGCAGTTACACATAGGATGCTCATACCTACTGAATTGATTATGTCTGATTTGGTTCGTAAACTTAAACTGATCCACACTGGCAAATGCATTCTTTATGCTTATGCACAGGAGGGTTACAAAAAAGATTGCTAAATAATTCTTTAATGATTTCTTTCAACATTTTCTTTTCCAAATCCTGTACTGCTTTTAAATATGAGGAAATGTTGAGCCTGTCTTCTCAATTCAGCTGCACGGGAACACATCCAGGTGGGCTTTAAATGTCTCCAGAGAAGGAGACAAACGTCTCAAGTCATCTGCATCTATTAGGACCTGAGTGTGCCACGACAGCTCTCTGGTTTTGGACCTTCTGACTGCTTTTTATGTTTGCTCTTGGGCTAATACACCACCTACAGCTACTGCAATGTTCACGTGTGTATGTTTAAAGCTGTTTCCCATTAAGTTGTAAAGCTCAGTAAGCATTTTCAAAGAGTCCGAGCCACAGCCTTCATTTCAGCTGAAGGATTTGTCCCCATATAGATCAAAGGCAGATTATTTTAAGTAGAAATAAAGCACTGCCATTCTAGAATAAGAAGTGTTTTCACACTTGTTTCTTCAGGAATAGTTATTCTGGAATAGCTGATCATGAACAGCTCATTTAGTTTGCCTCCTGTTGCTGACTGGTGATAGGGGACAACAACAGAGGAGACTTCAAACAGACTTTTCATTCATCATCCTCTTGGGGGAGGAGGAGCAAAGTGACTTTAATAAATTTTTAAGATAATTGATCCTCAAGCCTGTTTATTGTTTCAACTGTATATGTGAGGTTATTAGTGGACATTTCCAAGCGCATGGGAACCTTAAATCCAAGTGCACAGTGTGATTCTGTTACATTTTAAACAAAGAAGTTCCTCTAGTGTCTAAATAAAGCTTGCTCTGGAGAAGACTGAGGCCATTTCCTCTTGCTGTATCACCCAAAAAGTTGGGATAAACAAGTATGTTATGCAAAATATTGATGATGACATTAAGTAAGAGAAATCAGACTGAAGCACCGAAGAGATTTGTGTGCAAAAACTTATTGCTAATCTAGGATAACAAATTTTCACCTTTACTACATAAATCTGATGCAAAACATTATATAAGACTTGTTTATCACAGAACATTAGGGAGCTTGGAAAAAAGGAGACTGAGGGGTGACCTCACTAATGTCTATAAATATGTGAAGGGTGGGTGTCAGGAGGATGGAGTCAGGCTCTGCTCAGGGACATGTAATGATAGGAAAAGGGGCAACAGATATGAGCTGGAACAGAGGAGGTTCCACATCAATATGAGAAGGAACTTCTTCGCGGTGAGGGTGACAGAGCCCTGGAAGGGGCTGCCCAGGGGCACCATGGAGTCTCCTTCTCTGGAGACGTTTAGTATCCACCTGGCCGTGTTCCTGTGCAACTTGGTCTAGGTGATGCTGCTGCGGCAGGGGGACTGGACTGGATGATCTTTGGAGGTCCCTTCCAATCCTCAATGTTCTGTGATTCATCAGTCAGCGTATATGAATACGCACATGGACATAAATACATACAAAAGAAAACAAGTGCAGCTACACTCTTGAAAAAAAAACCCTTTTATATTGACTAATCCCTTACAGGAGGAAAAGTGAGCTCAACTGGTTAGTTTAAAGGGAATTTCAGTCTCCTCTATATGACTCAAGGCTTCACGAATTCCATTTTTAAAACGGCCTGGGTGCTTTCAGAGATAAAAAAGGAAATTTGTAATGAGTGCAGACAAATTAGATGATCGAAGCAGTATCTCTTCTCGCTTTTAATCCTCACGTTGCAAGTCAGGAACAGAGGGTTAGATAAGAAGTGATAAAGCTGTCAGACGCCACGCAGACAGCAGGGCATGTTCACAATTGACTCTTGTGTTGCAAGGAGTAACAGTGCATAATTATTTGATATCTAAATAGGCCACTGTGGGTTCTTCACTTGCTACTACACAGAGGTCAAAGACATACACAAGAAATTTTCAAGTAGCTCCTTTCAGATTCTAATGTTTCATCTGTCTTTACCATCACGGACTCACAGAATCACAGACCATCAGAGATTGGAAGGGACCTCAAAAGATCACCCAGTCTAACCCCCCTGCCACAGCAGGGTCCCCTAGCTCCAGTCGCACAGGAACATGGCCAGGCGAGTTTTAAACATCTCTATTACAATGAATATGAGTGGTTGCTATGAGCCTGTAGCTCAGTACCCCAAAGAGTGTCTGGATGTTTACTCAGTGCAAATAGTTTCTGAAATGACTTGTTCATTCAGTCTCTGTTTGATAGTCTGTTAATCACAGATTCATTAAGGTTGGAAGAGACCTCCCAGATCACCCAGTCCAATGATCAACCCAATGCCACCAGTGCCATGTTTTAATGTGCCAGATCTGCACACTTTTTTAACACCTCCAGAAACAGTGACTCCACTTCCTCCCTGGGCAGCCAGTTCCAGTACCTGACCTCTGTTTCAGCAAAGATGTTTTTCCTAATGTCCAGTCTAACCCTCCCGTGATGCAAGTTGAGGTCATTTCCTCTTCCTCTATTGCTAGTTGACTTGGAAGAAGACACCAGTCTCCACCTCTCTACAACCCCCTTTCAGGTGGCTGCAAAAGCAGTAAGGCCTCCCCTCAACCTCATTTTCTACAGGCCAAACAATCCCAGCTCCCTCAGTCGCTCCTCCTAAAATAATTTCCAGTGGCTCATTAATTTCTCAGAAATGGAAGCAGCCATGTTACTTCACATACTGTACAGATTCAGATTAACTCTCTATTTTAGGCTGAGTCCGGAAAATTCAGCTTCTCCCACATATATATGACTGATTCTGTTCTCATTCTGTATTGATGCTCACATTTGCATGGAGTTCATTAGGATTAATAGAATCATACAATCATAGAGTCACTCAGGTTGGAAAAGACCCCTGGGATCATCAAGTCCAACCATCAACCCTACTCTGCAAGGTCACCCCTAAAACAGATCCCCCAATAACACAGATATCTAAGTGTCTTTTAAACACATCAGGGGATGGGGACTCGGCCGCCACCCCGGGCAGCCCATTCCACCGCTTTACCACTCTCTGTGAAGGATTTCTTCCTGATGTCCAGTCTAACCCTCCCCCGTTGAAGCAGGGGGACAATCACCTCCCTGCTCCTGCTGGACACACAAGGTGCACATGTAGATGAAACTCCAACACTTGAGGAAATACGTAGGTGCTCTGGCCCTTATTCGTTCTGCGCTGACTCTCAGCACTCTTTATCCTTTAGGAACAACACAAAACCACCATTTACAGAACGCAGGGCTGTGCAAAAGTCTTTGCCTTGACATTTCCCGTTCCGTAATTCATGAATGCAGGCCCTCATTTCTAGTTTCAGATAAAGACTGGAAGATTATTCTGAAATAGAAAGCAAATTTATGGATTTATTCTCTAATCAAGCCCTGTGCAAACAGTACATACCAGAAGGTGTTCAGGCTACGGAAACCCAAGAACTGCTGTGACATTTTGCAGTCAGTTCTTGTTTCCTTGTAGATTTTCCTCTTTAACCAATTGTTGTCAATAGATTGTTTTTTCCAGGTGAATCTCAGAGTCTGAGAGTTTTTTCAAAAAAGGGAGAATAATCCTGTGAGGAAAGACTGGGGGTCTTTAGTTTGAAGAAGAGGAGGATAAGAGGAGATCTCATCATTCTACAACTACCTAAAAGGACATTGTGGAGAGGCTGGTGCTGGTCTCTTCTCACAAGCAATTAGTGATACAGCCAGAGGGACTGGGTTCAATTACAACAGGGGAAGGTTAGACTTGATATTAGGAAAGAAGTTTTCACAGAAAGGGTGGTCAGAGTGGTGGTTGAGTCCCCATCCCTGGAGGTGTTTAAAAGTCACTTGGATGTAGCTGGGGGATCTCTTTTAGGAGTGAACCTGTACAGTAGGGTTGATGGTTGGACTTGGTGATGCCAGGAGTCTTGTCCAACCAGAGTGATTCTGTGTGATTCGGTTGATACCTACTTCTATTATTTCCCAAACAGAGATTTGTAAACTGGCCTTACAGCTTACTGCAGAAAATCTCTGATGAATTCAAAACACAGACTCTTAGATGGATTAATTAGCCTCCCAGCCCCACACTTTGCAAGCACTGCTGTGAATCCCAGCAAAGCATCCTATCGACTCTGCGATGTTGTTTGGCATAATAAATCCCTCCGCTGGCTCCCTCTCCAGTATCTGGGAGAATTGTGAGTACCAGATCTCCCCTTCTGTTCAAATGCGAGCCCAGTAATGGTTACTTTGATCTTTCTAAACCTTCTTCGAGCTGCATATTACTTCATCTCACTGAAGTCTTTATTTCGTACTAGATATCAATGTCTCTAGCTAGTGTTCAAATTGAGTCTAAAATCTGATGTTACATGTAGACCTCTGGTGTTATTCAGCTCCGATATCCAATGGCTGCAGTGGAAGATTAGATTACACAAAAGCAAGCAGATGGAATTTAACTTCAATCACTGTTAAGGACAATGTTTTCACTTTGTTTTCCTCTTTTACAAAGATTTTATTTTTCACATTAAGTGGTGTTTTTCTAGTAGCAACTTATGTTCTTGTACAGACTCAGCAACACAAGGGCAAAGAAGATTTGTGAGGCAAATTGTAAGCCATCTGGGCTAGTAATCTATCAACATTGCCTGATCCACTATTGTACAACCTTCACAGAATCACACACACAATCACAGAACATCAGAGATTGGAAGTGACTCCAAAAGATCATCCAGTCCAATCGCCCCACCACAGCAGGATCCTCTAGATCAAGTCACACAGGAACATGTCCAGAGTTTTAAACCTCTCCAGAGAAGGAGACTCCACAACCTCCCTGGGCAGCCCATTTTTCACTTGACATGTTTTTCTGATGGACAGCCTTCCAACCACCTTTCCGCCCCCCTGCCTGTAACATTGCACTGGGTTGTTGCAACCCAGGCACAGGATCTGACACTTGGCTTTGTTCAACCCCATACCATTGGTCTTGGCACAACAATCCAGCTGTCTCCCTACCCTTAATCACCTCAATACTCTCACCCAACTTGATATTGTCTGCTAAATCACTGAGGGTGCACTTGATACTCTCATCTAGACAATCTATAAAGGTTCTGAGCCTTCACTAACACTACTTGTGATTCTGGCAGCTAGACTTAGCTTCATTCATTACCACTATTTACACAGAGGTATCCAACATCTTTTAATCCATTGAAACATCCACCCATCACTGGAAGGGGCTGCCCAGGCACGTTGTAGAGTCTCCTTCTCTGGAGACATTTAACACTCGCCTGGACATGTTCCTGTGCAACTTGATCTAGGTGATCCTGCTGTGGCAGGGTGATTGGACTGGGTAATCTTTTGAGGTCCCTTCCAATCCCTAATGTTCTGTGATTCTGTGATCCAAGCTACGATCAGCCAGCTTCTCCAAGACAATTTTGTAAGAGGCTTTTCTACTGTCTAGGTAGACAACGCTCACAGCCTGTCCCCCACCCACCAGGCAGGCTGCCGTTCTGTGGAAGCAGATCAGTTTAGTGAAGCAGGACTTAACCTTCATAGACCCGTGCTGGCTGGGTCTGCTCACTTGGCTGTCCCGTGCGCCACGTGATGGCACTCAGGATGCTCTGTCCATGACCCTCCCGGTCACTGAGGTCAGAATGACAGAAGAGCAGTTCCCCGAATCCCCCTTCCAGCCTTTCTCGTACGTATTGTCCTGTTAATGTCCGCCCCCATTCCGAATTTCATGAGCTATTCGGGTCAATCTGCAGCACTGACTGTCACAAGGTAAATATTTTGCTCAGAATAGCATTTAGTTCCCAGCAGAGGTAGGAGGGTGGTAGCTGGAGCGCAAGACTTGAAGTGGTAAGAGTCTATTTCGGGAACCTCCTCAGACAGGTCATTTACTCAATTTCTGTGCAAGTCTCTCTAGGAGCTCTACAGACAGAGCAATGCTGACTTCTTTTGCAGAGTCACTTACTGCTCTTTTTGTAGAAAGAAATATCCATGGGCTCATCTTGAATCTGGAAAAGTTCCAGTTGTGAGAGGTAGGACATTGTCGGTCCCAAAATTAAGACACAAACGGTGTGAAATGTTTAGAGGATTTAGGGGAGCTTTCATTGCACTAACACAAGTTACAAACAGAAGGGTAAGGAGAGGAGGGAAGGGAAAGAGCGAGAAAGAAGAGTCAGTGGGGGGAAAGACTGAGAAGGAAAAGAGAGAAAGATCTTGTATCTTAAATACAAAACATAAGGGAATAAATCAAGTTCATCTGTAGATGTTTGCTTTCATTATTTCACGTATTCGTGAAATCCAAAATCGAAGATTCTGGAGCAACACTTGCCTTCTTGAGAGGCTGAGGGTATGTCTTTATAAGACCTTATTACTCAGTGTGACTTCCGTGGTACAGCAAGAGATTTTTACCACTTCGTTATCAAGTTTGACTTCCCTATCCCTACAAGTGCCACCCGGCCACTTACTTCTGATGCTGCTCTAGAGATGATGTGTTTTTTCTACAGAACAACGTGGAAAGAACGTTAAGTGAAGTCAGTCAGAGATGATGAGCAGTGTGAATCCATGGAAATGTTCCTTCATTTGATATTTTTAAAGCCTTCATTAGACTACAGGCTCATCTAGAAAAAAACCCATTTATTCCCTTGTTTCTATCCTTTTCTCACCAGTTTACTGTACATTTTTCAGTCTCCAGCTATTTCTGTCACTACTATTAAACAGACAGATTCATTTCAGCTGCAGAAGCTGTTCAAATACATAAATTACCTGACTTAATGCAAAGAAATTCAAAGCTTAGGATTAAGCTCATCGTACTGTACACGCATGACCCCACTTGAAGCATTAAACTAGTCTCAAAACAATGACCATTCTTTGTTACGATATTGAAGTTTAACTAAATGAGATGTGGGATCCAATTCTGATCCCATTAAAATCAGTAGGATTTCATCCCTAGCGGGATTTGGGTTTGGTTATCACCGCTTTCATTTATCAGAAAACTTGTCTATTTTTTCTTCAATCCTTCACACGACTACATCTATTTCTAAGGTTATGGCAGAATAATGAATATAAAAGAATCAAAGAAAAAACTAGAGAAAGGCCCTGTTCTTGCTCATTTCAGTCTTCTTCAAAGTGACACGGCTAAATATCTCAGGAGGGATTTCTGGGATATGCCTGGACATGAGTTAGCATCATGCATTGCTAACAGAACCTGAAAGAAAGAAGATGTTTGAGAACTGGACTTGTATCCAGACCTGCCAAAATCAGGTATCTCATGTAAAAATGCTACCTGTGTGTGCTGCACCCATAGGAAAGAGTTCATTTTAGAACAGAAACAGAGAAAATACCAGGTTTGAGAGGCTTCTTAAAACTTTTAAATATCTTGTTTAAATAATCAGTATTTAAAGAAACTTTCCACCCGATAAAATACATTATTTTTTGGAAATTGGAACGTAAATGCTGTGAAACAGCAGCACAGGTGAGGCTTTAGCTTACAGGTTAATTAGTAGGTTTAGTCAATGATTCAGATTGATATCCCTTGGTTGATTCCTCTGCCCGAAAGAATTTAAATTTGAGAAGGAACTTCTTCCCAGGGAGGGTGACGGAGCACTGGAACAGGCTGCCCAGGGGGGTTGTGGAGTCTCCCTCACTGGAGATGTTCAAGGCCCGACTGGACGGCTTCCTGTGTGACTTGGTTTAGGTGATCCTGCTGATGCAGGCGGATTGGACTAGATGATCTTTCGAGGTCCCTTCCAATCCGTAGTGATTCTATGATTCTATATGATTTTTTTTCTGTATAATTGTGAAGAACAAGATTTGTAAAGACACTGAATCAACATCTCAGCATTCCAATGGTACACTTAATTCGGTGCCAGTCCCTCATGCTTGATCTGTGTCTGTCTGGAATGTTTTCTCATTAATTTACAATATTTTTACAGGAAAACTATTTTATTTAATTATTTTAATTTAAAACCTCTGCTTAAATCTCCTTAGTTTCCTTTTCAAAAGTAAAAGCACAAGTGGGTATGTTTGGAACACGGCTTTATTCACAGACCTGAAGTGGCTATTTTGGGTGTATTGACACAAGCAACCAACCATGAAACGTCCAAATGCCGTGAGTTCTGACAGAAAATTTTAGCCAAAGACATGCTGTTATCCAGTCGCACAGGAACTTGTCCAAGCGAGTTTTAAACGTCTCCAGAGAAGGAGACTCCACAACCCCCTGGGCAGCCCCTGCCAGTGCTCCACCACCCTCATCGTGAAGAAGGTCCTTCTCACAGTGATGTGGAACCTGCTGTGTTCCAGCTCACACCTGCTGTCCTGCCCCCTGTCCTGGTGCCTCTGAGCAGAGCCTGGTTCCATCCCCCTGACACCCACCCTTCACATATTTAGCAACACGAATGAGTTCAGAGGAAAGGTAAAAAAAGAATTTACTTTACTTGTCAATAGCAAGTAACCTAAATATTTACCTGATTCAGATTTTCTCATATAACCAGGTGTTCCCTTCAGTGAAGCAGAAGCCTGATCTTTCAACTGGTGTTTGCAGTGTGCAGACCGTGACTTAATCATTAACTGTTTGCTTTTCCACAGAAAATGCAGATTTAAGGACACAAAAAAAGTAAAAAGGAAAAAAAACCGAAGAAAAGAACCAAACCAAGCACTAAGTATTATCTAAAAATAAATATCTTTAGGGATTGTGGATCATATACAATGACCTTCAAAACCTGAAAGATGATTTATGCCTTTAGATATTTTCAGTCATGCTTTGGGCATGATCTGTAACTTTAGATACGATCACAGTAAAGCATTGAACATGCTCTAATAACCTTCTGCAACTAAACATGTTCTGTAAAGCCTCAGCACCACAGAGCTTCCATCAATTTAACACAGAGCAGACACCATTTACAGAAAGCAAGCAGGATGGCAATGGGTTGTAAATATTACCCCTATTTTATTACTACTTGGGATTGTTGTTCTAGCCAACCTGGGGGTTTTTCCTATAACCTTTATTATACAGTTGAGGGGGTGATATCTCATGTACTTCATGCAAAAACTGAGTCACCACCCTTCACATACTTATGCACAGGAGAGAAACAGAAAGATGGGGAAAACAGAAACACTACTGTAACAAGAACGTAGAACTTCACCTCCTGCTCATTCTTTAATTTGTTGAACATTTGTATCACAGAATCATTCAGATTGGAAAAGACCTTTGGGATCACCGAGCGCAACCATCAGTCCTACTGTACTTCACCCAACTTCACCCCCAAACCAGATCACCCAACACTACATCTAAGAGATTTTTAAACACATCCAGGGATGGGGACTCCACCATCACCCTGGGAAGCCCCGTCCAGGGCCCGACCACTCTCTACAGCAAGAATCCTGACACCCATTCTAATCGTTCCCTGTTGAAGCTTGAAGCCCTTCCCTCTGTGTCTGTCGATAATAACCTGTGAGAAGAGCCCAGCACCAACATCTCTACAGGGTCCTTTCAGATAGTTGGAGAGAGCGATGAGGGCTCCCCTCAGCCTCCTCTTCCTCAAACTACACAGCCTCAACTCTCTCCACCTCTCTTCATCAGATTTATTCTCCAGGCCTTTCCCCAGCTTCGTTGCCCTCCTCTGCACTCACTCCAGCACCTTGATGTCTCCCTTGTCCTGAGGTGCTCAAAACTGGACCCAGTACTCAAAGTGTGGCCTCCCCAGTGCTGAGTACCAGGGGACAATCTCCTCCCCACTCCTGCTGGACACACAGTTTCTGATCCAGGCCAGGATGGCATTGGCCTCCTTGGCTACTTGGGCACCCTGCTGGCTCAAATTAGGCCGCCTGTCAATTAGAACCCCCAAGGTCCCTTTCTACCAGACTGCTCTCCAGCCACCCTGCCTTCAGTGCTGCAGGGGACTGTTGTGATCAGAAAATTTGAATTGCACAAAAATAAGGAGAGACTTCACAAAGTTTTTCAAAGCACAAAGACCTGTCCATAACATGGTAAAACTTTCAGTGCCTTGAAAGATTTCCTTCAGGATTCTCTAAGAGCCAATGTTTTCTTTACACCTGGAAAGTAGTCAGAGTGAAATAAATGTTAAGAAATATTTTGTAGAAATATTTAAAGAAGGAATAAAAATCAATCAGCTATAAAATGCAGTGTTTTTAAGAAGTTTCTTTACTGATTCTCTTAATGCAGGTCTATTGTGACAGCAGACTTTCTAGAGGAGTGACTGTTCCTATGCATTGCTGTAATTTCTAGAAAGAAAAAGAGACTTAAAAATTTGCCATGATGGATATCTCAATATTGCAGTTGTCAAAAACTCAACTGACAAAAAATCTCTTCATACAGTTGTGGCCTTCAAAAAATTCCCCAATCTGATTGCTCGTCCAGCTGTGCATTAGGGCCTGGAGGACAAAGCTTATGAGGAAAGACTGAAAGATCTGGGGCTCTTCAGTTTGAGGCTAAGAGGAGACCTCATAACTCTCTGCAACTACCTGAAGGATGCTGTGGAGAGGTTGGTGCTGGTCTCTTCTCACAAGCAATTAGTGACAGAACAAGAGGGGATGGCTTCAAGCTACAACAGGGGAGGGTTAGACTTGACATCAGGAAAAATTTTTTCACAGAAAGGGTGGTCAGGCACGGGAATGGGCTGCCCAGGGAGGGGGTTGAGTCACCATCCCTGGATGTGTTTAAAGAGCATTTGGATGAGGTGTTGGCGCATCTGGTTTAGGGGTGAACTTGTAAGGCTGGGTAGATGGTTGGACTCGATGATCCCAGGGGTCCTTTCCAACTGGAGTGATGCTGTGACTACCATGGCTATGTGCTTCCTGATAGAGATTGCTCACGCACTGATGGAACATAATGTTCTATAACATGACACAGAGCAATAACAGAATGTAATGTCACCCTTGTTATATCCTTAATAACGGGATGAAACTGAATTGCAGCACTCGCTATTGCTGACTTAATTTCAGATGCTCATCTTTTACAGGAAACCTAATCTATGCCAGGAGTGGTCGTGGAGTATCATCAGCATTGCAACTAAAATACAGAAAGCAGAGTTCAATTACACCTTATCATTAAAACAGCGTTTAAGGATTGCAGACTCATTTGCACGGAGCGTTGCTATCGTTCACACGGCAGGTTTAAATATGCTGGCGTAGTCCGTGATAGATTCTCGCACAGCAAACAGGATAATACTCGTGTGCAATTCACCCTTGAGAATCTCATCAGCCTTTAAATGATTCTTGTCCATTTTCTGACTGTTGGAGCATTGTTTAAAACCAATTTTAGATACCACAGGAATAAAAGAGGATGACAGAGCCCTGGAAGCTGCTGCCCAGGGGGGTTGTGGAGTCTCCTTCTCTGGAGAAGTTTCAAACCCACCTGGCCATGTTCCTGTGCAACTGGATCTAGGGGATCCTGCTGTGACAGGGGGATGGGACTAGATGATGTTTCGAGGTCCCTTCCAATCCCTAACGTTCTGTGATTCAGTGAATATGCAGGCATCACTGTAGGATTATTTACTCCTTTACAGGGAGCCTTCAGGTGAATCTGCAAACATACTCAAGCATCAGTGTTGGTGTACAAATGTTTCTCACATTTTCAACAAGACAGGGTTTGAGTAGAGCTACACATATCTTGCATATTTCTGCTGGACTTTTTCTATCAGCTGTATGAATAGATGTGACCCCTCATTACCATGGCAGCTAACTAGAGCCCACGGTGTGCATCAATGCATTGATTACCTAGTTTTATTTAGAATTTCCTCATTTATTTGATACAGTTGTGTGTGAAGTAAGGATGCATAAATTATAAAAATATGAACAGATTTCTCAAAAATCCTAGACTCACAGAGTGTTCCAGGCTGGAGAGGACCTCTAGAGGTCATCTAGTCCAACCTCCCTAGACAGGGACAACTCTACGTAGCTTAGGCTGCTCAGAGCCTCATCAAGCCTGACCTTAAATGACTTTAGAGGTGGGGCCCCCACCACTTTCCCAGGCAGCCCATTCCAGCCATCAACTGCCCTCACATTGAAGAGCTTTTTTCTAATATCCAGCCTCAATCTCTCCTTCCATAGCTTGAACCCCGTGGTCCTCGTCCTGTCTGTACAAAGACAAAGGCCCCCCTCAGGTACAGGGAGGTCAAAAGAAGGTCCCCCTGGATCCTTCTTCTCTCCAGGCTGAACAGCCGCAACTCTCTCAGCCTCTCATACATCCAGTTATTGGCTCTGACCAATTTTGGGAGGAGAAGTAAGAGATGAGAACTACAGCTTTTTCATGCCCAGATATTTCATGTGAAGCATGGTATCGCTTTGAAGAATTCCTGTATCCACTGGGTGACCGACACAATTCTGAATATCATGCAGAAAGGGGGTAACATCACCTTTCATTCTTCTAACTGAAGTTCAGATAAGTTTTCACAAAACACTCCTGAATTACTGCATTTTCAGAAATATTCAAGAGGATTCAGAGAAGTCGCTGACTGCCTCGGGCACTGTATGTTTTGCCTTCAGCTGCCCCACACACACATCAAGCTTTTCTGCTTAAAGCCTATGGATTGGACAGAAGAGGCTCATGTTCAGACCTACCGCGATGTGGACGACTCTATCATACGACTTCTCTCTGAGATGTTCACTCATTTATGCTACATTCTATGCAATTTTTACACACTTCTGACTACGTGAGATTTGTGGTCTAGAAAAGAAGTTCATACAGCATCTTGTAACCTGAATTTATCATATTGTATGCCATAGGCTGTAATTCCAAAAGACTTGAGGGTTTAGCAATTACATTAGCAATATATCATTTACTGCAGAAGAATGTTAGTCAGAAAGCTCATTTCCTGTCCTTACATATTCACTCATATTCCCTGGTTAACACAAAGCTGAGGAGCAAGCTCTTCCCTGTAACTCCAATAACAGATTCCATCAGTAGCACTTTGGAAACACAGAAGGACTCTACCAAAAAGCCAGAGCTGTGCACCTCAACTTAAAAGATTTCAGCTGTCAAAGAATCACAGAACATTAGGGACTGGAAGGGACCTCAAAGATCATCCAGTCCAATTCCACCACCACAGCAGGATCTCCTAGGTCCAGTCGCACAGGGACATGTCCAGGTGGGTTTGAAATGTCTCCAGAGAACGAGACTCCACAACCCCCCTGGGCAGCCTCTTCCAGTGCTGTCACCCTCACCAGGAAGAAGTTCCTTCTCGTATTCATATGGAACCTCCTTTGTTCCAGCTCAGACCTGCTGCCCCATGTCTTCTCGTTAGATGCCCCTGAGCAGAGCCTGGCTCCAACCTCCTGACACCCATCCTTCACAAATTTATCAACATTAATGAGGTCACCCCTCAGTCTCCTTTTCTCCAAGCTAGAGAGACCCAGCTCCGAGAAAAGATTTAAAAAGAACCCTTGATATTATTCTGTTTAAATGCTGAACATCATTTAAGTCCTCTTAATTAATTTAGAGAGGTTTTCAAAATTTGCAGCATTTTGAAGTGAAGGTTACAGTAATTTTCAGAGAGCATAAGAAAGTGATTACAGAGCCTATACTTTGGATCCTGACACTACAATCGTCACGTTATTAATCATGTAAACCCATTGACAGCCACATACACACCTTCCATGTAAACTCTACTTCTCAGAACCTAGTTTATGAAAAATACTGTAATGTCACACGAATACTTTCAGAAGCCACAGAAAGAAAACAAAGACAAAAATAAAACCAAATAATTAGCAAATCCCACTCCACAGACAAATGGGAGCAATGAGACATCCTGACTACAATTCTTCACTATACACACTTTGTTCGCATTGTAGCCTCTCAATTGAATTACTTCTGCAGGATGGCCTCCGGTATCACAGAACCACAGGTGCAGGACCCTACACCTGCTCCTACTGAACCGCATCAGACTCCTCCGTGCCCAGCTCTCCAGCCTGTCCACATCACACTGGTTGGCAGCACAGCCCTCCAATGTGCCAGCCACTCCTCCCACCTTTGTGTCATCAGAAAAGTTGCTCAGGATGCTACTCGTCCCCTTCTCCAGGTCACTGCTTAATATGTTGAACAAGACTAGACCCAGTACTGACCCCTGGGGAACACCAGTGGTCACAGGTCTCCAGCTTGACTCTGCACCATTGATAACAACTCTTTGAGCTCTGTAACACAACCAGCTCTTGAGCCACCTCACTGTCCACTGTATTTAAGATAAATGGAAGGACTTACCAGCAACCAAGAAATCCTTATTGTCTTCAGGTTAAAACTCAGGCAAAAAGTTGATTTTGCAGTCTTGATTCTGTTGATCATGAACATCTAGAAACAAATACAAAATTATCCATCACTTACTAACGTAAACAACCGAACTCATTAGCTTCTACTCCAGGACAGGATCTCAGAGTAGTACATTCCTTCTTTTATTTTATTTCTTAATGTTAAAAAATCAGAGGCAATCTCTGTATCCTTAATCCACACAATTTTTGATGCCTTCATATTTTTCTGCAATGGGATACATGCGTCTTGCTTCAGGAAATGCTAGTTCATGTCCCTTGATAACCTGAAAGGTTACAAGCAGAAAAATGAAGATGCAAGAAATGTGCATAATGAAAAAGAAACAATTAGGTTAACAAAATGCACAACATGAGGCTTTATTAAAGCTATTTAATTATTCTTTTTTCTAAGTTTAATTTCCAGGCAGTGGCAAATCTGATGAAAGGCAGATGAGTTCTTCTTAAATCACTTTTTCATAATGTACAACAATGCAGTGATAGTAACAGAAGCGGAATTTTAGACAAGCAGGCGTGTAATAGGTCAGAGTTCAGTTCAACATCACATATTTATGGCCTGCAGAAGAAATCTCATGAAGAGAGACTGAGAGAGTTGGGGCTGGTTAGTTTGAGGAAGAGGAGGCTGAGGGGAGACCTCATGGCTCTCTACAACTGTCTGAAAGGACACTGCAGAGATCCTGGTGCTGGGCTCTGCTCACAGGTCATTAGTGACAGAAACAGAGGGAAGGGCTTCAAGCTTCAAGAGGGGAGGGTTAGACTGGACAGCAGAAAGAAGTTCTTGATGGAGAGAGTGGTCAGGCACTGGAATGGGCTGCCCAGGGTGGTGGTTGAGTCCCCATCCCTGGATGTGTTTGAAAGACACTTAGAAGTAATGTTAGGGGATCTGGTTTAGGGATGAACTTGTAGAGTTGATGGTTGGACTCTATGATCCCAGGGGTCTTTTCCAAACTGCATGATTCTGTGATTCTGTGACATTAAAACATCAACAAAACAGGGAGAACTAATTTACCAATCTCTGATAGCTGGCTTGTCATACACAGCCGTTTTGCAAACGTGGTGCATTTAAATCTGCAGACCGTGGGATACAAATCACTCTAAATTCAAGTCACGGATGGGAGCATAAATCTAGAAATGGGGATCAGACGAGTGTACTAAAACCACAGTGCTTTCTGAATAGCTTTTAATGGGAAACAAAATGTACTTCTTTCTTAACAGCACAGCTCCATCAACCTACACACACTGTTTAATGGAAAAATTTCCACAGTGAGTTTTATATGAAGCACTCTGTAGGACTAATATTTTGCTTTGGCATCAAATTTGTATTTATTAAAACTACAGCATGCTAATCCTTAAGATATTCCACCCTGTGCAGTCACACAAGACCACATGATTCTGTGATTCTGTGCTTATTGTATAAGACATAAGCACTTATTAGTAGAAATATGTGGATTCTTCAAAGATTCTATTGCTTTTCCCAGGATTTGTAGACCTGCTGTCATGTTGGGTATTACACCCTCAGCAGTGCCTTCTCTCCTCTTTAAAGTAAAAAGCCTATCTCCAGAAACTATCTCAGACAGGAAGAAATATAAAACTGCCAATAAATAATCTTGAGGTTGTGTTTTCATTTTCTAGGCCTGGAACAGATCAAAGTCAATGGATTCCTTTGATTTCTTCAATATTATCCCTATGGATGACGTTATCAAGGGACAGCTATAATACAGACTTTTCCGTTGAAGACTGTGGCAAAGCAGATGAAGAGGGACTTCTGGGAAATTCACTACAAAAGATGTGAGCCTCTTATTCCTTCAGAACAGTACAAACAGGACCAAGAATTGAATCTTCTGTAACTTCATAGCCCGAGTGTCATGTTTACTTTTTGATAAAAGCCAAAAGCCTGCTTCAGGCACAGGCTGAAATGCTAAGTTGCTGCAAGACTCACTTCTCTTGCATTATAATTTCATAGTCTCAAAGCCAGACTTTGCATTTCGGGATTATCCAAACATGGAACATTCTTCTTTAGCCCTTGTCTTGCTGCTTTCTCACACCAGCAGGGTTGGTGCAAGGTCTGCCAAGGCTTTTGAGAATTATTAATCTCCTGTGCTAAACAGGGTTTGGATTTCTGTGGAGCCTACCAAAAGCGAAGACATCACAGAACACTAGGGATTGGAAGGGATCTCCAAAGATCATCCAGTTCAATCCCCCTGCCACAGCAGGATCACCCAGATCATGTCACACAGCAACATGTCCAGGCGGGTTTTAAATGTCTCCAGAGAAGGAGACTCCACAACTTCCCTGGGCAGCCTGTTCCAGGGGGACTAGGTGATCTTTCGAGGTCTCTTCTGATTCCTAATGTTCTGTGATTCTGTGAGTGTTTAGTACACTGGGATTTTTCTCCAGCCCTTCTTCCTTCACTGTCTACCTGCTTGCAACTCTTCCTTGAGTTGCAACTCTTCCCTTTCTACTTTGTAGGGTTTTTTTTAAACAGTTGCAGTAGGAGAAAGACAAACAAGAGGACATATTTGGGATCTTCTTTCACAAAGTGCCCGTAGAATTTTGCAACTAATTCGCAGCCCTTCCTCTGAAATGAAGATGAATGGTTCAGTGAGTCACAGAAGCCTTTATTGTCTGACTGTTTAAACATGAAAATAAAATGCCCAAACTACGAAGCTGCATCATTTCAGCAGAAAAGAGAAAGGCAGGGAAAGATAAAAACTGCACAAAACAACTACAAAAATGGGGGGTTTTAATTTAGCAAACTCTTCCCTTCTGTGTCATTACTACTTTTAGAAATGTTTTTTCCAAGATTTTATCAACTACCAGCATTCTGCACGAGTCTAATTCCTTTGTAGAGTAGCTCGCATGAGACTGTGTCTGATCTGGGATTATCTTGCCTTTTTTTTTCCATACTTGGCAAGATGTTTCAGAAATTTTAGGGAGCCAAGATAGCAACTTTGAAGTTAGAGGAAACATAATCCTTGAATAAAATCAATATAAGATCCAAGGTTCTTGATACAAATCATACACAATATACTTTAGGAGGCATAGCAAGGAAAGAAAGGATGCATAACTAATCCGAAACCTTAAGGGCTCTGAGAACAGTTGTTTTATCCTTTAAGATAAACAAAAAACTTCCTAATAAACTATGCAGCTGTTCCATACAGAAATATGTATATGTATGTGTACTGCACGGGATGTCACTGACTCACGAACAACTAAATGTGCTTTGCTATGCTCTGCCATGGCCACACACGCCTTAAATAGGTAAAACATACTTGGGCAGATGGGCTGCCCACAGAGACTGTGGAGTCTCCTTCTCTGCAGACGTTTCAAACCCTCCTGGCCATGTTCCTGTGCGACTGGATCCAGGGGATCTTGCTGTGGCAGGGGCATGGGACTGGATGATCTTTCGAGATCCCTTCAAATCCCTAATGATCTGTGATTCTGTGACTAAGGCCAAGTCTAAGAGAAACTTTTAAATCTTTGTTTTACCTTAAAATGAATCTTGCAAAGTCTTAATGGCACCATATGTTAGTCTAAGGAGAAAACACTTCTTGTTTCTTTGTTTCTTTTCTACAGAAGGAATAGGAAGTCACATTTGTCCAGCAGTGGAGCCAGCATGTTGTTTTACACAAGGAGAGGATGAAATGAAAGAGGAAAAAAGCCTTTGGGCAACTTTTAATATACAAAAGCAAAAAGTTACAGCCATCTGGCATTCTGACAGAATGGATCAACCACCCTCCTGCAGCTCCTTCTTTCTTTTTAATCTGCAAGGTTAACTGCTGGCCTGCCTGGCAGGGATTTAGAGCAAAAACATAGATTTCTACCTACTGAGCTTGCTATGTGTTTACCCCACTTAAAACAAAGACCTCAAGCAGTTTCACCGTCTGTTTGGAACCAGAGAATCATTCAGGTTGGAAAAAACCCTTGAGATCATTGAGTCCAACCATCAACCCTACGCCGCAAGTTCACCCGTGAACCAGATCCCCCAGCACTACATCTAAGTGACTTTAAAACACATCCAGGGATGGGGACTCAACGACCACCCTGGACAGCCCATTCCAGTGGCTGAAAACTGGAATTCCAATGCCAGATCACTGCACATTACTAGCATCGGTCCAAGACTGCAGTCTTCTCTTATACAAAAGTACCTTTGAATCTGAAGGGCTTGTGTGTAACAACGGTGGAATCAGCTTCATATTTGCATTCTGTCTGCCTGAGATAAGAAGTGTTCACCAAGTGCTTTAATGGGAAATATTAAACTCCTATTATGTGGTTGCACGGGCTTTCATTTGCAAGACTGAAAGATTATTATATCTTTGGCTGGAGCAAATTCTACAGGCATTTCGCTAACGTGCAGCCTGCTGAATAGGAGTCACTCATTTGTGTTACAATGGCTTGTTTGCACTGGAAAAAAAAGAACAGCAACTACCAAAGCAAGAGCAGGCTGTGTTTTCGGGTGGCTCACTTTCACTGCATGCACAGGAGTCAGACATATATATATAACAGCATTTTTTTCCTTCAGGTCATTTAGCTCTCAATGCCCACACAGTTCCCTTAGGCTTCTTCTTGGTACAAGAATTCTTGAAAAACAAAACCACAAAAATCTTCATGATGAGAACAGTTTCAGCAGCAGATAATGTGTCTTCCCCTGTGTTATCTATAGGAAGCCAGAAATATCTTTTATCTGTAAAACAAGACCGGTGTGCTCATAAGAGACCAAGGAATACGAGCTCTGTTAGATGTCTTTAAAGTAGTTTAACTCAAGTTTCTCTAAAATGACAGTGAGATTTACAAATTCTGTTTACATTCAGATGTCTGTAAATACAGCACTCAAAATTAAGGTTAGATGAACCTTAGATGTCTTTTCCAAGGTTAGATATCTCTTCTCACAGGTCATTAGCAACAGAAGCAGAGGGCAGGGCTTCCAGCTTCAACAGGGGAGGTTAGACTGGACACCAGGAAGAAGTTCTTCCCGAAGAGAGTGGTCAAGCACCGGAAAGGGCTGCCCAGAGTGGTGGTCGAGTCGCCATCCTTGGATGAGTTTAACAGTTGCTTAAATGTAGTGTTGGGGGATCTGGTTAAGGGGTGAACGTGTAGAGCAGGGTTGATGGTTGGACTCGATGAGGTCCCTTCCAATCCCTAATGTTCTGTGAATCTGAACATTAGAAGATTAGGGAATTGGAAGGGATGCTGAAAGATCCAATCCCCCTGCCACAGCAGGATCACCTAGATCTAGTCACACAGGAACATGTCCAGGCGGGTTTGAAACGTCTCCAGAGAAGGAGATTCCACAATCCCCTGGGCAAGCCATTTCCCAAAGGATGACTTACTAGGCAGCTTTGAATCATCACAAGATTTTAGAGAATAACACATATGGGAGTGTAGGTGTTGAAACTCATTTACTTGTTCTAAATTGAGTTGTTTAGGACTTTGTTGCTCTAAATTTAAGAAGGAAACAATATCTAGTCTTTTAATAGAATCACAGCTGAAACAGAGAATGTCAAATTGTCTTTGCTTAACTGGCCAAATATAGTAATCAAGATGCAAGAACAACCAGGAAACATGCAGCAATCGGAAATAACTTCGAACAGTGCAAACATGGCAAAGGTAAACTCGAAATTCATCTCCCTCACATTCTGTGATTCTGCTCAAATGGCTAAGAAAAATGAAGGAACTGCATTCTTAACAGTTTTTAAAAAGCCTTTTTATAATGACAGGAGTTCAAGGTTGTTGTTTTGGGTTTTGAATGGTATTTTGTATTCCCTGTGCTACTTAGGCTATGAAATTAGTGTTAAAATAAACAGATAAACTGTTCAACCCAGCTTCCTTCATTACTCCAGCACACAGTTAACTCAGAAAGCAGAGAAGTAATCTGAAGTAACATCCCCCTTCTCTGCTTTTTGAAATGTACAGTCACATCCTCGGGAGTTTTGCAGCAGATCGTAATCAGAAGGGACACTCCAACCTGAACGCCAGAGGCAAGACTTCACAAATTCTGCTGAAGAATATGCACAGTGCCCTTCCCGAACCCCCCAGTTGCTCCCTGGACACAGAGCCACAGCTGCAGCAGTGACCAAGAAATTCAGTAAAGGTCAAGCAGGCCCGGTCCTAAGGAACTCGCAGTTCAGCTTTTGTTTGTTGTTACTGCCATCTGAAAGGAGCATTTGCAGTTCTAGGATCCACAATGAAGAAATAAAGGCACAAAAAAGAATCACGCACAAGGGAAGAAGAAATGAATTCCGTGTACCTGATTCAAAGGTGTCTGTATTGATAATATTTTCCAACTATGTCCATACCAGCATGAGTCTGCAGTTCATATTTGCACTCTTGTCTACAAAGGACAATGCATAAACGGAAGAAACCAGCTACTCTGGTTTTCTTTCTATTTTTTAATCAAGTGTTTTGACCCAAGTATTAGACCTCTATGTTCTAGATAAGAATAAAAAAGAGTTGGTATTATACCCACAGAAACTAGTGGAGCTACCAGAAATCTTCATTAATGTTGATAAATAAGTGAAGGGTGGGTGTTAGGAGGATGGAGCCAGGCTCTGCTCAGTGACATCTAATGATAGGACAAGGGGCAGTAGGTGTGAGCTGGAACAGAGGAGTGTCCACATCAGTAGGAGAAGGCACTTCTTCCTAGTGAGGGTGACAGAGCCCTGGAACAGGCTGCCCAGGGGGGCTGTGGAGTCTCCTTCTCTGGAGAAGTTTAAAACCCACCTAGACATGTTTCTGTGCAACTTGATCTCGGTGATTCTAGTTTGGAAAGTAAAAGCCACATAAGTCAATAGATTCTGTAGAGTACATGCAGTACGGCTGACAATCACTGGACTGTTCGGGGTACTTACTGTCTTATATGATAATTACCTGTGTTTGCAGAACGACTAATAACTCAAGAGAAAGTAATGGAACAAGCTGATAGAATGCAAACACGGCATACTGTGAAGTCACTCTAATTACCATGTGGTTCCTCTCATGCTACAGCCAGAAACTCTTCTAATATCTGGAAGAACTTTCTACCCACTTGTGCTTTCTGAAGGAACACCAGCTGAATTGGGAGGACCGATCTGCCAGCTGGTATTCAGAAAATAAAAGGTACTATTTAATCAAAGGTGGTGGTCTTTCGAACAACAGGGAATATTGGACATCTTTCTCTGCTCTTCAGAAATATTCCCTTCAGAACGCTCTGCAGGGAGAGACACTCTTTCTCTTTGTAGGCAAACATCATGTTGTTTCGGTACATTTCCTTTCTTCCTTCACTTTAAGCCACTGACACAGTAGGTGGCTGAGCCAACTGAACACAGCTGTGTGTGTTCGCTCGTGTACCGAGACAGGCATTCACCATCGTCCTCAGATCTCGCAGTTCAGCTATGAGACTAATTTTCTCCTGCTAAGGAAACTCTTTTACTGGAGGTAAAAAATAAAGAAGAAAATTAGAAAAGCTGACAAGGGCTCTGGTTTAGGGGTGAACTTGCAGAGTAGGGTTGACGGTTGGAGTTGATGATCTCAGGGGTCTTTCCCAGCCAAAGTGATTCAGTGATAATCTTTTTGATAATGGTTACGACTTCAGCGTGGGTTTTAGTTCTGAGAAATCCAAGCATGAAGAAAGGTCTATTTTCTCAGTATTGGTACTACAGATCTTTGAAACCCAATTTAAATAAATAATTGTACCATGAGTTATTATTAAAAAGTCTAAGTTACAACACAGAGCTAACAGATGAAAGGGATAAAAAGTTTCATTAAGAAGTGCTAATAAGAACATTTTTTTCATGAGCCAGGTCTACAGCTGTTTGTAGTAGGGTTGATGGTTAAGACTGGATGATCCCAGGGTTCTTTTACAACCTGAATGATTCAGTAATTCTGTTAGTTACTTTCATTTTGATCACGCCAGTGATGAGTAAGGGCTTTCGATGAACCTTTCCATGAACATCTTTACACGCAAGTGTCTAAAACTTTCTGTAACAATATTCTTTGTAGCGACTATGATGTAAGTCAATTAAAGAATACACCAAAATAATTTATGTAATGACTAATACAAGAAAATCAACCAATAGAATGGTTTACGGCATCGTGGGGTGGATCAGAATGGCGGGCAGTTAGTAGATCATGACAGGTTATCCTCCCTCTCTACTCTGCCCTGGTGAGACCGCGTCTGGAATCTTGTGTCCAGTTCTGGGCCCTTCAGCTCCAGAAGGACACAGAGCTGCTGGAGAGAGACCGGCACAGAGCCACAGGGATGATGAAGGGAGGGGAGCATCTGCCTGATGAGGGAAGGCTGAGGGAGCTGGGCTCTTGACCTTGGTAAAAAGGAGAGTCAAGGATTACCTCAGTAATGTTTATGGATAAATATGTGAACAGCAGGTGTCAGGAGGATGGAGCCAGGCTCTGCTCAGGGGCACCCAATGATAGGACAAGGGACAGTGGGTGTGAGCTGGAACAGAGGTTCCACATCAGTATGAGAAGACCTTCTTCATTGTGTGGGTGACAGAGCCCTGGAAGGGGCTGCCCAGGGGGGTTGTGGAGCCTCCTTCACTGAAGATGTTTCAAACCCTCCTGGCCATGTTCCTGTGCAACTGGATGCAGCGGATCCTGCTGTAGCGGTGGACTGGAGTCAATGATCTTTCAAAGACCCTTCCAGTGCCTAGTGTTTTGTGACACTGTGATTCTGTAATTTTGCAGTTCAGGGAAACAAACCTGTACCATTCTACGTCCAGATCCAAAGGCCACTACAGGTGACATAAAATCCTCAAATATCTTTTTTGTTTCACATCTTGAATTAGAAATTTAAATTCTTTTAATATTTTAGATGTTATCATAGCAGCAATATTTATAACTTTGTCTTTCATCACAGTCTGTGAAGGAAGCAAAGGCTAATTCCCATTTTAATTAATTATTAAATGAAAATCAGAAGTCTGAATAGAAGAGTGCAGTGACAGCTGGTTCACTCCTGCTGGTGTGTATCTAGTGTCACTTGTTCTCTACAATACTTTGTTCTTTTAATAGTAATGAAAAATAATCCGTAGTGTCCTGACCAGATATTCCTTTCACAACATAAATAGAAATGAACGTCAGGAATACAGGATGAGCTTCAACTAATCCCATTTGGCAGCAGAGATATTTCATGCAGATACCTGTATTCTTCCCCATACACTTGAGATAAGACACATGATAGCCCCAGAGGGGATTGTAAAATGGAAGAAGGTCATGCAGACCTGTAAGAAAAGTGTTTCTAAGGAAATGTGTGTAACATAAAGTAATAAAATGCAGTAAAAGGTTTCTGAAAAGTTTAGTGAATCAGTGGCTTAATGTGATGGCTCTTTTTTTAAGTGCAAAGAAACCAAAGCCAAACGGAGCTCTTACATGACAGGGCCATTTGTAAATATGATTAACGAATTCACTTGAGCTTCTCCTCTTGTAATTTCTGTGGTAAGCTGTCTTCATTGATATTCTATGAAATTAACAGAGCATTAGGTTGAACAGTCAGTCCTAGCGGACCCATCCAATATATTTGACACTGCTTACCACGTGAAAGGGAATTGAAATCCACAGGATAACATGATCCTGGCTTGTATCAGGAATAGCGTGGTCAGCAGGAGAAGGGAAGTTATTGTGCCTTCTACTCAGCCCTTGTGAGGCCTCCCCTCGAGTACTGGGGTCAGTTCTGGGCCCCTCACTACAGGAAAGACATTGAGATGCTGGAGCGTGTCTAGAGGAGAGCTACCAAGCTCATGAGGGGTTTAGAGAACCAGTCACATGGGGACAGGCTGAGGGAGCTGGGCAGGTTTAGTTTGGAGAAGAGAAGGCTGATGGGGGACCTCACTGTCTTCTGCAACTATCTGAAAGGAGGTTGTAGAGAGGTGGGTGTTGGCTTCTTCTCCTTAGTAACAGATGACAAACCCAGGAGAAATGGTCTGAAGTTGAGGCAGGGGAGGTTTGCATTGGACATTAGGAAGGTTTTTACCAAAAGAGCGGTTGGGCACTGGAACGGCCTTCCCAGAGAGGGGGTTGAGCCACCATCACTTGAGGACCTGCTGTAGCAGCAGGGATGGAGTGGGTTAGTCCATCAATCAGGTATTTAGGTTTTTTGTTGTTGTTGGGTCTGGTTGGACTCAGTGACCTGGGAGGTCCTATCCAACCACGATTATTCTGTGCGTCGCTGATAATGCTGCAGATATTTCTTTTCTCAGCATCTTGTTACTGATGTGGTTCAATTTTTGCTTTTTTTAATACAAGTAAATGGAACTTTAGCAAGTCAGCTGCTGTAATGGAATTGATCCCCCTCACATTTCCAAATGACTAATGACCATACTTACAAGTGTCTCCTAATGCACGACACGGAGGTTTAATGACAGAAAAGTACCAGAGTAATTCCAAGCACAAAGTTTTTCCACTTCAAATTTGAACTAGCTAGATGTTTTTGGATTTTACCAGTTCAAATAAATAAACACTAAAATAATAGTAAAAGTAAAGACTCAAACAAATTCAAGGGATAAGCCAAAGTGACAGTCAGGGTGTTTCCAGTTGTGAAATACTGTCAAATAAACTTTTGCTGGAAGGTTCTTGCAGAAATAGTCTTAATTTCAATTTGAGATCTGATAGCCATATGTTCCTTGTTCTAGGTATCTCGTAACTGCTCAAAATCAAATTGTGCAGCCTGCATGAGGGGACTTTCCTTCTGTCTGTGTCTGTAGGCATGGAGTAATGTTTTACACTGACAGCTGGTGAGCAAGCTAATACACAGATGTCTACACTCTAGGTAACTATGATTCACAAAAGGAGTCTTACCTGAAATGCCCATCTTGGACAGGATTTGTCTCACTGAACTCTAAACTTTCAAAACTTAGACATCTGTGATTGAGAGCCTCACTCGAACTTTCTTCTGTTTATAGCTAATGGAGATGAAAAATTACAAATTTTCTCATTCTAAGACAGTATTTAACACAGACCAAAACAAACACTCTCCAGAAGCCTGCAGCAAGGACAATTTTCTGTACAGTCTGGCATCTGGGCAAGAACAACCCCAGGGACCAGTACTGGATGAGGACTGACCTGTCGGAGAGCAGTGTAGGAGAAAGGGACCTGAGGGTGCTGATGGACAGCAGGATGACCAGGAGCCAGCAATGTGTCCTTGTGGCCAAGAAGGCCAACCATCAGAAGGAACTTCTCCATGGTGAGGATGACAGAGCCCTGGAAGAGGCTGTCCAGGGATGGTTGTGGAGTCTCCTTCTCTGGAGATGTTTAAAACCCACCTGGACATGTTCCTGTGTGACTGGATCCAGGGGATCCTGCTGTGTCCAGGGGATTGGACTGGATGATCTTCTAGGGTCCCTTCCAATCCCTAATGTTCTGTGATTGCTTTTACCCTTACTGAGGAACTTGACATTCATGTTTAGCAAGGGCCTTGTGCCAACTTCTAGTGCAGTAATTGCAAGATCAGAAAGAGCACAGTAATTTATCTGTTTCTGCCCTGAGCAGAGGATGGACCTGAAATTCTGAAATTATTCCTTTAAAAATAGTGTCAAAACAGCTGATGTTACGTGTGACATTTTTGGTTTTGAATTACCAGAGCTCCTCTCTGTTTACAGAGGAGGTAAATTTGCTGTTATTATGACCATGGGTGCATGACTGTTTCAAAATATTGGGAGAGGGCAATGAGCCAAAATCATTATCTTCACTTGAAGTGTTTAATACCAACATAAATATTGGAGGGGCATGAGTGCCCAAGCCATCCCTCCAGGCTTTATGCATCTGTTTATGAAGGTCCCTGCTGTGCTGTCAGTCAGTTCCCATCATGACTGCAGCCCAGTGTTGTCAAGGAAATAATAACCTAGAGTCTTCTACTGCTTATCAGTTTGGGACAGTGCTTAAAGAACACAGGGGTTGATTTCCACTCAAATACTGCTATATCATTAAAACTGTTATTAAGCAATTAGCAAAATTAGAAATAGAAATCAGGCTGCTTTAGATATTCATACCTCCTGTATACTTCCTTCAGCACTATCTTCTTTAGTGCTCACTGAGTTACTATTCATTAAAAGAGAAAGTAAGATGAGATATATATAATGAGGCTTGATGATAGACCAAATGAAGTCATCAGACTAAACCAAGAGAATAAAAATCATGAAAACTTTTCAGTACAGGAGAACCCAAGAAATCTTTACTAATTTTTGTGTAAATTATTCAGAAATAAGGAAAATAATCACAGATCACAGAGTCCCAGAACACTAGGGATTGAAAGCACCTTCAAAGATCATCCAGTCCAACCACCCGCCACAGCAGGATCCCCGAGATCCAGTCACACAGGAACATGGCCAGGCAGGTTTTAAACATCTCCAGAGAAAGGAGACTCCATAACACTCCTGAGCAGCCCCTGCCAGGGCTCTGTCACCCTCACTGGGAAGAACTTCTTTCTCATATCGATGTGGAACCTCCTGTGACCCAGCTCACACCCACTGCCCCTTGGGTGCCACCTTCTCCATCCTCATGACGTATTTATCACACTTCACATATTTATCAACATTAATGATGTCACCCCTCAGTCTCCTTTTTTCCAACAGCAGTTCTCTGAATGCTTCACACAAAAACTAAGTAAGAAAAGTTAGCATTTATTTATTGATTTACTTGCTTCCTTGTCTGGGGCGTCTGTCCATACATTGTTAAACTTTCTGCTCTGGTAATAAGTGGAGTTCTCATTTTAATGGAATTCTGCTTGCTCAAGCCCTGCAATGATTTTGTCCCACTAGATAAGTGAGCTGGGTAAATATTATTTCTTTCATATTGCTCTGGAAGAAATGCTAAAGAGGATTAAGGTTTCCATCCAACACCGCAAAGGGTATCTGGTCTGAGAATTTGCATTAAAAGAGTTTCTTTGCTCAGAGGCCTGAAGTAAAATCTCAACTCTGAAGGAAAAGGTTCTGCATTGCCTTGTAAAAACTCTTTTTATGACATTTTGTGACTGCTGACAGGGAGTTTTCAGGTTATGCTTGACATTTTCATAAGGAACATCACATGAATGATCTTAACTTGGCCTGCTATGCTGTTATTGCTTTTCATTGCTTTTGAACTGATCTGGGAAAAAGACAATAACTTGTTAATTCTTTTTGCACACTATGTGATGCAATTAATTTACACCTGCTCTAATTGATTAATTTAATTTAAAAACTTAAGTGCTAAAGAGTTAAAGTTTATGAATAAATTCAAAATTAATGAAGCAAAAGGGTTTTTTCATTATTCAGTCTTACTCAATTACAGTTCTAGATCTTGCTTTCATACCTAAAATGAAGAGTAAAAAGAACAGGCAACTAAAACACAGGCTGGCCACCTTCTCAGTATTTTTAAAATCAAGGTGAAATGGATTTGTTTTATTGCTTTTCTTTCCACAGAATCACAGAACATTAGGGATTAGAAGGGACTTCAAAAGATCATCTATTCCAATCCCCCAGCCACAGCAGGATCCCCTACATCCAGTCACACAGGAACATGGCCAGGAGAGGTTTAAACATCTCCACAACCACCCTGGGCAGCCCCTTCCAGGGCTCTTGCACCCTCATGGTGAAAAGGTTCCTTCTCACATTGATGTGGAACCTCCTCTGTTCCAGATCACCCCATTTTCCCTTGTCCTATCATTGCGTGCCCCTCAACAGAGCCTGGCTCCATCTCCTGACACCCACCCTTCACATATGTATAAACATCATTGGGGTCACTCCTCGGTTTCCTTTTCTGCAAGCTGAAGAGCCCCAGCTCCCTCTGCTTTTCCTCAGCAGAAAGATGCTCCCCTCCCTTCATCACCTCTGTGGCTCTGTGCTGGACTCTATCCAGCAGCTCTGTGTTCTTCTGGAACTGAGGGTCCCAGAACTGAACATAAAATTCTAGATGTGGTCTCATCAGGGCACATCTAGGGGGAGGAGAACCTCTCTTGATCACTTAACCATCATCCTTCTGATCCACCTCAGGATGCCATCAGCCTTCTTGGGCAGATGGGCCCACTGCTGGCTCCTGGCCATCCTGCTGTCCACCAAGACCGCCAGGTCCCATTCTCCCACACTGCTCTCCAACAGGTCAGTCCCTAACCTGTGATGCATGACTGCAGTTGAACTTACGAATAGGCTGAACTTTCTACAATTAGTCAAAGCAGGGTTGCTTTCTTTGGTCAACCATGTTACTTGATCATTTGTCTGTGATAAAACTTTCACTAGTGTCAGGGAAAATTTTGTAGTGTCTTGTACCTGAAGAATACAGTGACACTAGCATGTAAACAAACATAAACGCTAACCTTGCTCTAAACTTGAGTTGCCTTCCAGCTGATGTGTAGTCAGAGAGCAGGTTCAGCCCTGCAATGTGCTGTTTGAGTAGCATTTCCCCTGTACCTGAAGTGTATTTATTCACTTGAGGTTATGAAGTGATTTATGAAATGGAAGGTGATCCCTTACCCTGTGCGCAATGAGTTGTTTAGCATATGCTGGTCACAGAACAATTCACTTGCTCACAAATGAATCTGGAATAGTTCCCAGAACAGAACTGCCTCTCAAACATGAAGCTTTGGCTGACAGTGCTAAGCGCCATGGCAAGAGTGGGATACTGCCTCTCTGTGCAATTTACATTTGGAATTCTCCATCCTCTTGAGAGATTGTTTCTGATTGCTTCTTGATGTTCAGTTCTGAGGAAGGAAAATAAATGAATTTTGGAGAATTATGACTGCTGTAGATAGCTGGTCAACTTTACATCAATGTGGGTAACTCTGCTGTTTTATTTTGTGATGGGTTTGTTTGGCTCAATCGTTCTACTAGCACCTGGCTACATCTGTACAGACTATGACCTCAAGTGATACTAGAGAACTGACTCACATAAGAGAAAATTAATCTCTGCTCATTGTCATCTAATGATAGGTCATGGGGCAGCGGGTGTGAGCTGGAACAGAGGAGGTTCCACATCAATATGAGAAGGAACTTCTTCCCTGTGTGGGTGACAGAGCACAGGAAGGGGCTGCCCAGGGGGGCTGTGGAGTCTCCTTCTCTAGAGACATTTCAAACCCACCTGGGCATGTTCCTGTGCGACTGGATCTCGGGGATCCTGTTGTGGCAGGGGGACTGGGCTGGGTGATCTTTCGAGGTCCCTTCCGACCATTAATGTTCTGTGACTCTGTAACAGTTTGGGTGCTTGTTTCAATCTTGAACTGCACAGACAACTTTTATCCTTAGGGTTTTTTCACAGATGAATAGTGGTTTTAAAAAAAATGCAGTCAAAGTGTTAGATTTTTGCCTTTCATATTACAGAATAAACAGAACTGCTGTGAGCCTTCCCTACTTTTTGAGTAAACATTTCAAAGACAAACAAAACAAAGTCTACACAAATGATAAAAGAGCCCACTTTGAAATTATCACAAAATTGTCAAGTTACCATAAAACTCAGTGATTCTTTTTACTGTGGACCTTTCTCTACTGAAACTGCTGTTTATTCATCCATTTGGAATAAAAAAAAAAGGAAAACAAAAGTAATTACCCACATTAATCAAATAGCCTGAACTGGATTAGATGATCTTTCAAGGTCCCTGCCAATCCCTAACGCTCTCTGGTTCTATGACACTGGCGTCACTGAAAAGGTGCCAGATGATCTACTGGACTTGGAAGAAATTCTCAAACTTTTACGGAGTAATTAGTTGTCATGGGTTTATCCCAAGACAAAATTAACTAATTAATTAAATTAATGTGCTGATAGGCTGAAACAAATCAAGAAGCATTTGAAAACCACTTATAAATTGCAGGCAAACACAAAATTCATTCAAATTTGGCAAAAACTAACAAGGCATATTTAATTCACCCTACATAAAAACCCCAACACAAAGATATACAGAGGTTAATCTCATGTTCTAGCTTGAAGAGGAGCCTGAGGGGTGACTTCCTTAACGTTGGTAAATATGTGAAAGGTGGGTGTCAGGAGGATGGAGCCAGGCTCTGCTCAGGGGCACCCAGTGACAGGAAAAGAGGCAGTGGGTATGCGCTGGAACAGAGGAGGTTCCACATCAATATGAGAAGGACCTTCTTCCCAGTGAGGATTACAGAGCCCCGGAAGGGGCTGCCAAGAGAGGCTGTGGAGTTGCAGTCTCCAGAGGCATTTAAAACCCGTCTGGACATGTTCCTGTGTAACTGGATCCAGGGGATCCTGCTGTGGTGGGGGGGGTGGACTGGATGATCTTTTGTGGTCACTTCCAGTCCCCAATGTTCTGTGATTCCGTGGTTCTTACTCAACTGTGCCAAACCACTATCTCACGCCCCTTAAAGGGAAGAGATTTTCAGCAGGTCCTGGTTCTTGTGGAAATGTGGAGTCAATTCACTCCACAAACATGTTGACCAGTGCCAGCAGGCATTGTAAAGTCTCAGTCTTTGTCCCACGTCCTTCCAAACCTGTCTTCCATTTCACAGAATCATAGAAACACAGAACATTAGTGAATTGGAAGGGACCTCGAAAGATCATCCAGTCCAGTCCCCCCGCCACAAGAGGATTGCCTAGATCAAGTCACACAGGAACATGTCCAGGTGGGTTTTAAACACCCAGTGTGCTGATTCCTACAGCCACGAATGAGGGCAGAAATCCTTCGTTCCATTTTTGCAGAGCCAATAAACTTTCACAAGTTGCCATAGCAACTTTCCAATGCCTCAGGCAAAGAAACCTCATATTTTAAACTACAACAATAGTAATTTATTTATTTTATTTAAGATGCATAAGAAAGTGCTTCCAAAATATCTTGTGAGGCTGAAAGCTCTTTTGGACAAACAAACCAAGCACCAAAACCAGATGTCACTATAAATTCAGACATATTTAATGATAATACTTTACTTTTGAATGTAAATGTTAATGTTGTAAATGCCTGCTACTACCAACTAATTATGTTAATACCAATCCAGAACAGCTTGGTGTCATAGTGGTGGACAGGAGTACATCTATTATACAAAGTTTAAAACCTTTAAGTTTGGGAAATTGCCTTCATCCAGATGATATTTAGATACATGAGGATGGAAATTGGGTTAGTTTGCACCACAAAGTAAAGGAGAACTATGTTGGCTTCAGGCAAGTGCCTCCAACTGGAGGTTTGCCCTGAGGAAACGCACTAATTTAAGCTCCCCTTCTGTGGTCAGTGGTTCACTCCTTTTCAAATGCCCAAGCTGTGCAGAGCTTCCCAAGAAATTAACTTTTTCAGATTAAGGTCATTCTCCACCCCTGCAGTTGCAAAACAGAAAATACTAATAACACAAGGGGGGATTAATAGTTACAGAGCTGATAAATGGAGAAACATTGAATCTCGATGTAAGAGAGTACCCAGGACAAACTATTGCTTAAATCCAGTCTCCACTGTGATGCTTTTGGTAGTCATTTTACCACATTTTTGTTGGAAATTCACTGTAAATGTTAAAACTATCACAGAATCATTCAGGGTAGAAGAGACCCTTGGGATCATCGAGTCCATGCATCAAGCCTAGTCTACAAGTTCACCCCTAAATCAGATCCCTCAACACTATATCTAAGCATTTTTTCAACTCAAATCTATAAATGTTTTAAACAAATGGATAAGACATATTGGTGTTTCTTAAAGTGCCTGTCATATTCCGTTAACTCCTAAGGACATTTAAGAATGCAAATATCTACTCACAGCCTAGGTCATGCTCATGCAGAACAGATGCCATACTCCTACATATGGTAGGTTCAGGTCATGAATTTCTGGAGACTAATAAAATCACAGAACATCAGGGTTTGAAAGGGATCTCGACAGATCATCCAGCTCAATTCCCCCACCACAGCAGGATCCCCTACATCCAGTGGCACAGGACTTGATGACCAGGCAGGTTTTAAACATCTCCAGAGAAGGAGACTCCACAAGTCCCCTGGACAGCCCTTTCCAGGGCTCTGTCACCCTCACTGTGAAGAAGGTCCTTCTCACATTGATGTGGAACCTCCTGTGTTCTAGCTCACACCCATTACCCCTTGTCCTATCATTGGGTGCTACTGACTCCATCCTCCTGACACTCACCCTTCACATATTTATCAACACTAATGATGTCACCCCTCAGTCTCTTTTTCTCTAAGCTAAAGAGACTCAGCTCCCTCAGCCTTTCTTCATAGGGAGATGTGTCAATTGACTCTATTCCAATTCAAATGAATTTACAGTCTACATTTTACTTAAGGCATATAGCATACTCCAGTCTCCTTCTTCAGTGGGCTTCAAGGCATGTAATTAACACCATCTAAACATTAGACATCACACCTGAACTACCCTCATGTGGGTGCCTAGTGACATTTGTGATAACCTCTTCTCAGTGTCAGCTATGAGAAGGAACCTCTTCACGGTGAGGGTGTCAGAGCATGGGAACAGGCTGCCCAGGGAGATTGTGGAGTCTCCTTCTCTGGAGACGTTCCAAATGTGCCTGGCCATGTTCCTGTGCGACTGGATCTAGGGGATCCTGCTGTGGTGGGGGGGTTGGACTGGATGATCTTTTGAGGTCCCTTCCAATCCCTCATGTTCTGTGATTATACTTGAGGGCATCTCCTCCACCTAGCGTTACTCTCAGAGCGCTTCCTGAACATCTCAATTCACTTGACTCGTTATATGTGTTATTTATTTATTTATCCTAACAGACAGGACCGTTTGGTCTACATTTTGTTTTAAATTCACGCTTTCAGACTGACGTAAGATTTCACCGACTGTGTACTGCTGAGTAATTGTGACATACATTATGCATCGCAAAACACGTCTAACTACCCACCGTCCTTGAGGTTGTGATGGCATGAAGTTTAATTGCCATTATGCTTCTTTCTGTCAATTCATCCATTACTTTTAGTACAATTTCTAATTTAAAAAATACTATTAGGATGGGGAACAGCTCAGTAGTTCCAATTCTTTATTTCACAACCCCTTCTCACCTAACAGCATGCGTTTGCAGGATCTTTAAAGATTAAGATTTCAATTATTCTTTACTTTCAAACAGGGATTTGACCTTTGACAGTTGTTAGTACAATAACAACTCAGAAGTGAAGCAAAAGGTACAGCAAAGATTGAGTCCTCATTGATCCACACTGACAGCAACATCAAACTGGTAACCTGGTACCTCTTATACTTTAGTTCTGCTGCATTTAAACTGGGATTATTCTTTCTTATTTACAAGGAGACACTGTAAGGTGTAACCATCTGCTATCTGAAATTCAGTTGTGCCTGATAATTTTCTGGTATCTGTGTCTCTTGATGACACACTGAATTGTAGGAGATCTGAAGTATGGAGGTTTAACAAGACTCTAATTAAAGCTGCAGCATTTGTGCAACAGATGAAGACTATTTCAGAATAAATTAATATCAATAAAAACGAAGACACTAGCCGGGGTGTTGTGTGCTGAGCTGCCAGCATAGTCATGAAGAGTAGGATAATTTGCTTAGCTGCAGCAGCAGTACAAAAAGTATATCTTGAGTACCAGAGCAAATTAGAAAAGGAAGCTAATGAGATGAAAAAAGGAACATAAAAAGCAGGTACCCCAGGACCATCCAACTTTTGATTAAATGGAGGGAAACTAAATGCTTTGTGGTGAATAACAGAGACAATGTGTTAAAGCTTAATGAACAAATGTACTATGGAAAGGGGAATAAATCTGACAAATTATTTGCATATGATTGGAATGAGAAGAGAAAGGAGGTTTTTTTTCTCTTTGAGAAACAAGAGGCATTGCAACAGATCAGAACTGATGGACTGTAATGAGATTCCTTGTATGTTCTCTATAGAACAGTTTTATCACAGCTAAATATGGGTCACAAAGAGATAGTCCTCTTATCCGAAATTCAATTGCCATGGATTAAAGAAAGAAGTAAGATGGTGTTTGTTCTTCTGGGATCAGACGTCAACAACAAGCTACTGAGGGTTCTTCTCTCATAGAATAAAACAGACCAGATGGAATCGCTGTTATTAAAAAGGTCATCTTTCTTTTTTGCATGATTGAGACAGCTTTTACTTGTTTGACTTCATTCTCTCTCACATAAATTGAAGAATTAAACTCTGTAGTGGAAAATGAGCTGCGTGATTGATCATAGATCGTTTAGCATTGGCCTGGGTACAAAAAAAGGTTCACTTCGAGGTACTGGAGCAAGTGCAGAGGAGGGAAATGAAGTCGGTGAAGGGCCTGGAGAATAAATCTGATGAGACTGAGAGAGTTGGGGCTGTTTAGTTTGAGGAAGAGGAGGCTGAGGGGAGACATCATCACTCTCTACAGCTCTCTGAAAGGACAGTGTAGAGATGTTGGTGCTGGGGTCTTCTCACAGGTCATTAGTGACAGAAGCAGACGGAAGGGCTTCAAGCTCCCACAGGGGAGGGTTAGACTGGCCATCAGGAAGAAATTCTTCCTGGAGAGACTGGAATGGGCTACCCAGGGTGAGGGCCGAGTCTACATAAAAATGAGAAGAAATTTCTTCACAATGAGGGTGTCAGAGAACTGGAAGGGGCTGCCCAGGGGGGTTGTGGAGTCTCCTTCTCTGGAGATGTTTAAAACTCACCTGGACAACACGTTCTGTGCGACTTGATCTAGGGGACCCTGCTGTGGTGGGGGGACTGAACTGGATGATCTTTCGAGGTCCCTTCCAATCCCTTATGTTCTGTGATTCTGTGATGCATAGGAGCTGCACACATAAAGCAAGTGGTACACAGGAGACTGCTGAACTAAACCTAGCAGTTGGATGCACTTTAGTTGTCAGTGTTCCAGCTCCTGCAGATTCAATTAGAGGTTTGGGTTCAATTAACCAGAACTTTGGTGCGAATCTCCCATGTTCTCTCAGAGCAGAACGTTACTGCCTTCCTGAGCAACTTTTCACAGACATATAAAAGTCACCTCTGTCAGCAAAACTAAATGATTTGACAGGGCAAACAAGACCTCGGTTAATTCACAGGGGAAATCAAAAATGTAGTTGAGAGAGTTCAGGGCCCACACACAACGTGGATATAGGATTATGTGAGCTCAGTGTTGCCACACATCTAAGGTCAGATGCAAACAGCAGAGCAACATCGCTTACCTAATTGTTTTTGGGTCATACTGAGCCAAGAACCCGCCTGCAGAGAGTGAGGCAAACAAAGGGCTTTTTTAACCTGCAGCTAAGTGATTTGAACATGGGCAAAACCAGTACTGAAATATGAATAGCAGTAACCTTATTAGCCACTGAAATTGTTCTGAATAGAGCAAACTCTATCGATTATTAATGAGCCCAAGAGTCAGTGCCCCTTGTTTCATAGAATAGACCTTGGGGAAAGGAGTATTAAATTATAATTATTGGTCTGAAACAGCCAGAAAATAGTGTCTTGTCTCTCCCAGCTCATGAACTTCATAGCAAGTGACTGAAACATAAATCACTAGGCCCAGCTATCACCCAATGCTTGTCTCTAACCAATTTCTCTCAGAAACTGCACCACTAGAGACCTTAAGTGGATGTACGAGTTAGAGTACACAGTGCTTTCTACAAGGTAGACATCATTATTGGCATCTAACCTGGAACAGAATGTCAGTGAAAACACGATCTTCAAAATATTCAAGCCTTTCCTTACAGTCAGAATTCATACCCCACCAAAGGACAGGAACTAATCAGAGAGCATCTCCCTGATGAGGAAAAACTGAAGGAGCTGGGTCTCTTCAGCTTGGAAAAAAGGAGACTGAGTGGTGACCTCATTAATGTTGATAAATATGTGATGGGTCAGTGTCAGGAGGATGGAGCCAGGCTCTGCTCAGTGTCATCTAATGACAGGACAAGGGACACCAAGAATGAGCTGGGAACACAGGAGGTCCCACATCAATATGAGAAGGAACTTCTTCATGGTGAGGGTGAGGAACCCTGGAAGGGGATGCCCAAGGGGAGTTGTGAAGTCTCCTTCTCTGAAGACATTTAAAACCTCCCGGACATGTTCCTGTGCGACTGAATCTAGGTGATCCTACTGTGGTGGGCAGACTGGACTGGATGATCTCTCAAGGTCCCTTCTCCTTTTTTGCAAGCTGAAGAGACCCAGCTCCCTCAGCCTCAGAGCACTGGTGAAGAACCATATGAACAAGTGATATGTTCCTGAAATTACAGAATCATTGAATGGCTTGGGTTGAAAGGGACCTGCAAAAGTCATCTTGTTCAATCTTCCTGTCCTTTGCAATAAGCAGGGACACCTTCAACTCGATCAGGTTGCCCAGTTCAACCAGACTTTGAATACTTCATGGGACAGATGGGTAGATACCATCTATGACCTCTTTGGGCAACCTGTGCCAATGTTTCACCATCCTCATTGCAAAAACGTGTCCTCCTTGCATTTAGTGTAAATATTCCCTCTTGTAGTTTAAAACCCAAGCTGAACAACAGCAACTCTCTCAGCCTGTCCCCCTAGCAGAGGTTCTCCATTATGCTGAGTGTTTTTCGGCTCGCCAATGGACAAACTTCAGCACAATCATGTCCTTCTTGTGCTGAGAACTTCACAGCTGGGAGCAGCACCCCAGGTGGAGTCAAAGAATCACAGAATCAAAGGATCACATAACATTAGGGATTGGAAGGGACCTCAAAAGATCATCTAGTCTAATCCCACCACCACAGCAGGATCACCTAGAGTCTCACCAGCGTGGAGTAAAGGGGAGAATCACCTCCCTCAACCTGCTGGTAACTCTTCTTTTGATGTAGCTGAGTATGTGGTGGGCTTTTTGCGCTGTACACGAGCACAAACTCAGTCATGGTCAGTGCTTCATCACCCAAGTCCTTCTCCACAGGACTGCTGTCAATTCCTTCAACACCAACCTGTATTGTTACTTCAACTTGCCCTGACCCACATGCAGCACTTTGCACTGGCTGTTGTTGAACTTTCCAAATATCACATGAGCTCATTTTCCCAGCATGTTCTGCTGCATCTGAATGGCATCCTGTCCCTCAGTCATGTCAGCTCAACTCATCTCAACTATCAGCTTGGTGTTGTCTGTAAACTTGCCAAGGTTGTACTTGATGCAACTGTCTATGTCATTGATGAAGACAGCACTGGTCGCAGCACAGACCCTTGAGAGACATCACTTGTCACTGATCTGCATCTGGACATTAAATAGTTATTGAGCACTACCATCTGGATGTGATCATCCAACCAATTAGGTATCTGCTGAACAACACCCACAAAAATCTTTGTTCACAGACAAGCGCTACCTTCCTAACTACTGAGATAGTATTTCCCAACATTACAAATCAATTCTCATAGGAAATTTGAAAGTCCTGCACTTTGCTCATTTCTGAGTTACAAGAGAGCAAAACGTAATTTCCTTAAGTCAAGGGGAACTGTGCTGCTCATTTTGCAAAAACAAGGCTCTGATCCAAACTGAAGATGCTCACCTAAACACAACAGGGTTGTCTGTCAGTAGAATCTGTCCGGTGCTGTCAGTATTTATAACCAGTTAATATTTCTGACTGAATGAGGGATTTATTCACTGTGGAATTTCCTGACCTGCCACATTCATTGTAGTGATGAGAATCACGCTGCTCACCATCAGTCACCTTACATACTTCACCTGACAAAGCCTGGCAGGATGCTTCACAACAAGAGGACATGCTGGGACATTCACAGTCATCGGTTCCATGAAGAGGAATAAATGTTTTTAGCAGGACCTTGGGGATCTTTTTAAGGAGTTGGTCTGTTTGTACCTAAATTTTGCTTCAGAATTAAGTGGATCAGCTGTCTGAACTGAGAAACACATGTGCTGTGTACTTCACTACCCCAGCAGGAGCTCTGTGAGGCATTCCGTCTCCTTGGAGTACAATACACAAATAGCTCTGGCAGCGTTCTCTGAGTCACAGGAAGAACCTGTCTGCAACACTTCTGCCTAGAAGGCTACAGCCTCTGCAAGCAGGGGGCCATGCTAAGCAAAGGCAAAGAGGGCTCAAGGATTATGTTACTCATACGTATCCTTCTGTAAATGGCAGGCCATGGGGTTGGCTGCTGAGGAAGAAAACCCAAAAAATGAAGGAGAAAAAGATTACAAATAGGCAAAATAGGCAGGGAAATAAATTATCATAAACTAGGCAAATACAATGTAATAGGCAGATTTGTACTTCCAGAGGAGACTCCACAACTCTCCTGGGCAGAAAACAGGTTTTGTCTGGATCAACCCTAACCCTTTTTTTTTTTTCCTATGCTAACAAAGACTCAAATATCAGTTCTAGATATTAATTAAAAAGCAAAAACCAAAAAAAGAGACAAGAAGAAAGAAAAATCCATGCAGAGGAATGGTGACGAGTCATGGAAGCCACTCTCCTGTAAAGGAGTGAATTTGAAAGTCTGAGGCAGCTGTGATTCTTTGTCTCTGCCAGAACTCTTTATTCATGTCAGTCCACTCTTGCATAGTAGACATTTCTTTCCAGAGCAATGCAGTGTGACACATTTTCCTTGCTGCTTAGCAAGTGCTTTTAATCTATGTTATAAGATGTGTGTTGCTACAAAAAAATCCTGTAGTTCTTTTACACTTAAATTCCCCATACATTCGAGATCACAGAACTACAATATATCAGGGACTGGAAGGGATCTCGAAAGATCTTCTAGTCCAAACCCCCGCCAGAGCAGGATCCCCTAGATCCAGTCGCACAGGAACACATCCAGAAGGGTTTTAAACATCTCCAGAGAAGGAGACTCCACAATCCCCCTGGGCAGCCCCTTCCAGGGCTCTGTCACCGTCACCAGGACTGATCGGATATCATATTCCATACAGCTGCTGCACTAACATTCCACCCTTTTCAGCAAAAGAGATATAAACACTGCTCATGATGAAAGCACAAAAACAATGCAGCATTAGAACCAAAAAAGTACTTTCACATCTTTAAATCCAAGCAATTTGGGAAGTTACTTTTGCTATAACCTTCTTATCCACATGCTCTGCTCTCATGATGTGGGTCTTAAGTGTACCTAAACTGAAATGTACTGGCCCCATTTGCAGAGCTATTTGTGTAACTGGTGAAGCAGCTATTCATACTGATATTAGAGTGAAAATCCTCTCACCTAACTTTAGTTGTTTATAATGTGGAAGTCTAGCTCCGAGATACCCTCCCTAAAATCTCTCTGTAGTTCCTCTAGGTGAAGTAAAGAGCCTTTTTAGGAAGCAATTTGTTCTTTCTATTTTAAGCTGAGATTAATTGTTCCCTACAGTTGGTTCTTTCTCTCTCTGTAGGAGCATAAAAGAACATGCTTAGGGAAATTAGTTTTCACACTGCTATTCAGAAGGAGATGTCATTATTTAAACAGAGGAAGTCAGCCTTCAGATTCCTTATAAACAAACACGACAGAAAAGGCTGTGATAGGTAAGAAATGTGTTTCCAATTCTGTAGCCACAGAAATGACACATTTGAACTAAGGTTTTAGTTAAAAAAACACCACAAACATGTTAATGACAAAGTCTGCCTACACGATAGGTCCGTGTTTTTCACAGAATCACAGACCATTAGGGAATGGAAGGGACTTCAACAGAACATCCAGTCCATTCCCCCTGCCACAGCAGGATCATCTAGATCAAGTCACACAGGAACATGGCCAGGTGGGTTTTAAACATCTCTTTATCAGTTGTCTCATAATTTCTTCTCATGTGTCCCACATTTTAGATTGTGAAAGTCATCTCAATGTTTCATAACATGAAATTGGAGCCAAACTTCACTCCTATTAAGTAAATGGCTACAATCTAGATTAGAGCTGAAGACATCCTAACATAGAGGACATCTAACTTCACAAAGCAAACTTCCTCCACAGTGACCCCATCCTAGTTCTGAAACAGTTTCCAGGCAGCGCAGTCTACAGACATCGGTTTAATCATGAAATAAAAAGAGTAGTAAGGATGATACTCTGCTCTGACACTTCTTCCTTCCTTTTTGCCTTCAGTACAACACCAAAGAAATAGCAAATGGTCTGTGTCTCTTTAATATACTTTGAAAAACTGAGCTGTGCCAACAGAACCCTCAAAGCAGAATCCTGAGCATCACAATGGACATTATCTCCCCGGTCACATGTTAATGCCTTCAGTCCCCTCTTTCATCACTTACTCTGCTTTACTAAAATCCTTTCAGTACCTACATTTGCTACAATCTTTTGATTTCAGCTCTGCACAAAGCACTTGTAATTTAAGACAACCTCTTCAAAGGTCACTCTAATGACCTAAGTAAGCACCCCAGAAGGGAGTTCCTCAGAGTGGCTAGAAATCTATTAAACTCAAGTCAAATGAATCTTAGCTTCTAACAGATGAAAACTAGAATGAACTAACAAGCTAGAAAACAAAAAAGTGCCATCCTGCAATCCACAGCCTACCAGTCTCTGTTTTCTTTTGATGAGCTTTTTTTTTTGGTAGATCTGAAATTCTCAATGCCCTTCCACAAGTTTTATCTCAAATTATTCTTTCATCAAAGCCTTGCATATCTAGTCAAACATAATAGCAATTCCTATAAATTTCTTCCATCAGAACTGATATGAAGAGTCATTTTATCTCCAGGAAACTCATCTGCTTCAAACATACAGTATGTTATTGAAGAGCCACACAGAGTACAATTAGGAAAGAGAGAAAAAGAGATAGCACGCTCAGGAAAAGAGGAGACTGAGGGGTGAACCGGGTCAGGCTGAACTGGGCAGCCTGATCGAGTTGAAGGTGTCCTTGTTCATTGTTAGGGGCAGAAGATTGAACTAGATGATTCTGAAGGTCCCTTCCAAGCCAAGTCATTCAATTATTCTGTTATTTCAGGGACATACCACTTGTTCATAGAGTTCTTCACCAGTGCTCTAAGGCTGAGGGAGTTGGGTCTCTTGAACTTGGAAAAAAGGAGACTGAGGGGTGACCAGTGGAGGAGGCTGGAGCCAGGCTCTGCTCAGGGACACCTAATGACAGGACCAGGGGCAATGGGTGTGAGCTGGAATGGAGGAGGTTCCACGTAAGTATGAGAAGGAACTTCTTCCCAGTGATGGTGACAGAGCAATGGAAGGGGCTGCTCAAGGAGGTTGTGGAGTGTGGCAGGGAGACTGGACTAGATGATCTTTCAAGGTCCCTTCCAATCCCTAATGTTCTATGATTCTGTGAAACCAAAAGTAGCCTCCCTCTCCCATTTTCTCTCTTAATGACCAGGGAGAAGAGAAAGTAAAAAAACTACCTTCCCAGCAAAAAAACAGCAGGGCAAAGAGAGAGCAAATAATAGAGACAAGGATTTCACCCAGTTTATGCTGCTGGTGAAGCCATAAACCAAGAGACTGCCATCTAGGGAAAACCCAAGTCCTTCACCCATAGCACACCAGCCAGGTGGAGGGACACTCCTATGATAACTGGCTGGTTTTGACACCTTGCAATGGCCGTGGGAGCGCACAAACACTTCCTCAGCAACATTTTCCCTATCGTGTACCATACAGTCCAGGTGGGAACTGCAACAGCTGCTTCAGAGCTACACAGCACCACAGCACTGACATGTTAATACCAGCAAACATCTTTTTCATTGACAACAGGTCCAATTAGAAGCCAGCCTTGGAGAAGTGATGGATATAGATAGGTTTTCAAATAGAAGAGCATTATCATTGCTTCTCATGTTTCATACTTTACTGTAAACTACACTACCACGCAGTTTCCTTATGTGGGCTCCATACAGAGCAAATCACTGCCCTGTTCAGTTGTTTATATGAAAGGATATGAAAAAGGAGCATCAGATTTGTAAGGATTTTTGGAAGCACATTCCATTTTCCCTCTGACTTCGCTGAATTGGGAGTTTTTACAAATATAGTAAATAGCTGCTGGCTTTTGCAAGTGTCTCCTGACCAGAAAAGAATTATCTGAGATTAAGAACATTTAACACTTTAGTGCTATTGTTGGAGATCTGGGAGAGGATGACAGTAAAGTTCCTTGACAAGAGCCCTAGGCCATACTGAAACCCCAACTGGTCATACAGAAGGCTACCCGAGAATCAGTTATTCTAACAGTCCTTTGACAAATGCTAAATTGTACTCATTATATGGAGATAAATTCGGGGCTCTGTAACCCTCACCGGGAAGAGGCTTCTTCCCACATTGATGTGGAACCTCTGTTCCAGCTCACACCCGCTGCCCCTTGTCCTATCACTAGATGACCATTAGATCATTGAGCACAGCCTGGCTCCATCCTTCTGACACCCACCCTTCACATAGTTAGCAACATTCATGAGGTCACCCATCAGTCCCCTTTTCCTCCAAGCTCAAGAGCCCCAGCTCCCTCAGCTTTTCCTCAACAGGGAGATGCTCCACTCCATTCATCATCCCTGTGGCTCTGCACGGGACTCTGTCCAGCAGCTCTGTGTCCTTCTTGAACTGAGGGGCCCAGAACTGGACACAAGATTCCAGATGTGGTCTCACCAGGGTAGAGAGGGAGCAACAAGGAAATTCACTATCAGTGGTGGTAAATCATGCAAAAAGAAGATTTTGTTCTTATTTTCCTTTCTTTATTCCCATGAAATACAGGTGGCAGTGCCCCAATTATTGTTTCACAAAAAGTCTAGTTTATCTATTTTTCTTTTGCTACCAAAATATTTCCCCTGTTGATTCTTTGCAGACATAAAAAAAGCAGGATATGTAGTACTGAATGAAAAGGAATCTCAAAGAAAAGGCGTTGACATACACTAGGCCATGTACTGAGGCAAACGGAATTTGCCACCACATCCTTTTTATAAAGTCCTAATTTAAAATATTCATAATGTTGTTATGTTGTTGATACTGATGATATGTTTTCAGACACAGCTAGTTCCAGTTTACACTGACATACTGTCATCAATTATGCTTCGCCATCTGTGGACATAATTAAGTTTACTCTTAAATTTGATTTTAGAACATATCATTCACAAGTGACTCTTGTTTACTAAACACACTGGATTAAGCAAAAGCTGGAGAGCATGCATTTGGGATAAACTAGAAGTTATGTTTTATGCAACTTCATAGGGCCACAAATGTATATGCTACACATTCTTAACATATAACAGACCTGAGCCCTTCCCAAGAATCACGAACTCACTCAAGCTTTGTGTGCTGTTATAAAATTCTCATCTGTACAGCTGTCATTTTCAATGATTTTGAACTGCAAACAGATCTTAAAGGAGAAGTAAGATCCACTGACACCATCTTGATAGTCAGGCCCTTCCAGTTAAGAACTTAAATGTGCTTTTACTCCACAAGAAGTAAATGATATAGAATCATAGAATATTTCAGGTTGTAAAAGACCCCCAGAATAGTTGAGTCCAACCATCAACCCTACACTACAAGTTCACCCCTAAACCAGATCCCTCAACACCACATCTAAGCGTCTTTTAAACTCATCCAGGGATGGCGACTCAACCCCCACCTGGACATCCCAGTCCGAGGCCTGAACACTCTTTCCGGGAAGAATTTCTTCCTGATGTCTAATCTAATCCTCCTGTGTTGGAGCTTGAAGCCCTTCCCTCTGGTTTTGTTGTGAGTTACCTGTGAGAAGAGACCAGCATCAATATCTCTACACTGTCCTTTCAGACAGTTGTCGACAGCGATGAGGTCTCCCCTTCGTCAAAGCGAACAGCCCCAGTTCTCTCAATCTCTCCTTATATTACATCCAAATATTTAATATTTGGTCAGCTTTTCAAAGGTTCACTGAAACGCTAAGCTCCACTGAAAGTAACCAACAGCATCTTTTGTGAAGTGCCCTAAGTGTAACAGATCATGGAATCATAGAATTATCAACATTGGAAAAGACCTTCAAGGCATAACCAGAGTTATCAGTACTTGCTGGGAGACGATCTACTGGAGACCAGTCCTGTGGAAAGGGACTTGGCGGTGCTGGTGGGTGAAAAACTGGCCATGAGCCACCAGTGTGCAATCGCAGCCCAGAAGGCCCATCCCGTTCTGGGCTGCATCAAAAGAACTGTGGCCAGCAGATTGAAAGAGGGGATTCTGCCCTGCTGACACCTCACCTGGAGTGTTGTGTCCACTTCTGGAATCCCCAGCACAAGAAGGATGCAGACAGACTGGAGTGTGTCCAGAGGGGGCCATTACAGGGGAATGAAGCATCTCTCGTATCAGGACTGGCTGAGAGAGCTGGGGCTGCTCAGCCTGGAGAAAAGAAGGATCATAGGGGACCTGCTTTTGACCTTCCAGTATCTGAGTGGGGCCAACACGAAGGCAGAGGATTTAAGAGGGTTTGTACAGACAGGACAAGGAGCACTGGGTTCAAGCTGGGAAAGGAGAGATTTAGGCTGGATTTTACAAAAAAAGCTCTTCTATGTGAGGGTGGCTGATGGCTGGAATGGGTTGCCTAGGACGCTAGTTGGGGCTCCATCCCTGGAGTCACTGAAGGTCAGGCTTGATGAGGCTCCCAGCAGCTTGAGCTAGGTAGAGTTGTCCCCGTGTAGGGAGGTTGGACTAGATGACCTCTCACAGTCCCCTCCAGCCTGGATCATTCTGTGATTCTAAGATCACCTCATTGTTTCACATTACATGCACTCTGTTTGTTGACTGTATAAGTATCATGTGCATAGTCAATGTTACACTGCTTCCTTTTGAACATCTGTTCAAAATTACTGAACATAATTCTGTAACTGTTCCTGAAAATTAACTTTTTCTGCTATACGTGTCTTCCTGTTAACCTATTTGCTCAAATACACATTGAAAACATACACCACAGGGATTCCAAGTCAGTCAAAGTGAATTCATTTACAAATTCAAATGAAGAATGGTGCGCTTTTTTTTAGTATTCTCCAAGCTCTGATCTTGTTAATGTATTAAAGAAGAAAGCTAGCAACGTGAAGAAGTTGTTTAGATCTCTTAAGTGGAACCCTTCCAGAGGGAATAAGAAAATGAGACAAAAATCTACTACTAATACACTGTTCTGTACCACCAACCTAGTGGTGCCTCTTTTACAAGGTCAAAATAACTAAGCCGATAACAGAACCATCAAAAGCCTCATTACCGTAATGTCTTAACACCGCTGAATGTTCATAGTATTTTTTCTCTGACAAATAGAAACATATCCTCATCATAGTTTGCACAGGAGGAACTAACATGTAAAACCTAAAGACCACATTTGTAAATCACAGAATCATTCAGGTTGGAAAAGATCCTAGGGATCATCGAGTCCAACCATCAACTCTATTCCACAAGTTCACCCCTAAACCAGATCCCCATGTATCTAACAGAGGATGCATCTAACAATTTAAAAATTGTAGGAGAGTCACGAATACCACACTAGGTAGGTAAGTGCTGACATGCTGCCTAACTGCATAGAGACAGAGTGAATTCACTATTAGCCCTTATCAAGCGACCTTTCTGTTTAGGCCCTGATGAACACCAAGTCTGTTCGTGCCAATGACTATTACTCTACTTTTAAGCAAGACTAGGGTTTCTCAAATGCTCTGGTCAAGTGTCTGGAGAACAAGTCCACACATAAGTGTGGAGTGGCTCAGAGAGCAGAGGCTATTTAGTCTGGAAGAGGCTAAGGGGAGATGTTACCGCTGTCTGCAACTTGCTATAAAAGAGGTGGTGTTAGTCTCTTCTCACAAGAAATAAATGACAAGAGGAAATACCAGGAGTAGTTTAGGCTACACATTAGGAAAAAAATATTCATTTAAAGGTTCATCAGGCATTGGAACAGGGTATCCTGTTGCCCTGGTTGGTAAAGGTCGGGTGTCAGAAAGATGGAGTGAGGCTCTGCTCAGTGGCATCTAATGATAGGACAAGGTGCAATGGGTGTGAGCTGGAACAGAGGGTGTTCCACATCAGTATGAGAAGGACCTTCTTCACAGTGAAGGTGACAAAGCACTGGAACAGGCTGCCCAGGGGTGTTGTTGAGTCTTCTTCTCTGGGGGATGTTTAAAACCTGCCTGGACTTGATCTAGAGGATCCTGCTGTGGCAGGGGGACCGGACTGGATGATCTTTCAAGGTCCTTTCCAATCCCTAACGTTCTGAGATATTGGATTCTCATTGGGCAGCTAACCAAGCACTGATCCTGGGATCCAAAATTTTCAGTTATATCCAATGCTGGGTGAATTAAGAGTCTAACAGTCACTGAGGATTCTGAGTAAGGAAAGGGAAAAGAATCTGTGAACCACAAGTTTTACGTGACCAAATTCTCAGCTATTTTTACCCTGCCAGACAGGTAATCATTCTGAAGCTTTTAAGCGATGCCTTAAAATAGTCTGTGTAAACACCTATAAAATAAAGTCCGTACAGAGTACATATTAAAAACACTGGAGCTCATTAAAACCTCAGCGATCTGTTGCTATGTGAATTGGTTTCTATGAAGTCTGAAGAGCTTTTTTAACAAAAAAATTAGTTCATGGCTAAAGGCAAGAAAATCTTGAATCCGCTCACAACTGGGACAGAGGATTAAAATAATTTGAAAAAGTTGGATAAAATGCAAAATGAAAAAGGAGAAGCAAACATATTAAAATTCCCAGGATACTTTGGAATATCCTCATTCTCAGATCACTGAAAGAATATTTATTCAGAAACCAGAATTTTGTTACATTAAAAATCCGAAGCTGACAAACAGTTACATGGCCACATGCAAATACAGGATGACTATATCTGCATGGAAAGAATAAAATTCTCCAACTTACAGGGGTATTTTGAGAAACTGATAAAGGAGAAGTTTTTGGGTTGCTGTTCTGTAACTGTAGTAATGTGTTATTTGGTTTTTGGAGCTTTTTCTAACCTTGTTGTCCATAAGATTAAGCCACGCTTGCACATTACAGAGCCACAAAGATGATGAAGGGAGCAGATGATCTCCCTGATGAGGAAAGGTTGAGGCAGCTGGGTCCCTTCAGCTTGGAAAAAAGGAGACTGAGGGGTGACCTCATTAATGTTGACCAACATGGAAAGCGCAGACGTCAGGAGCATCGAGCCAGGCTCTGCTCAGGGACATCTAGTGACAGGACAAGGGGCAAAAGATGTGTGCTGGAACAGAGGTGGTTCCATAACAACATGAGGAAGAACTTCTTCACAGTGAGGGTGACAGAGCCCTGGAACGGGCTGCCCAAAGAGGTTGTGGAGTCTTCTTCTCTGGAGACATTTTAAACCCTGCTGGATATGCTCTGTGTGACTTGATCTAGGTGATGTTGCTGTGGTGAAGAGATTGGACTGGATGATTTTTTGAAGTCCCTTCCAATCCCCAATGTTCAGTGATTCTGTGATTATCTGGGAGACAGCAGAGGGACTTCATCAGCCTATATCCACACATTCCTGACACTATTTGCCCTGGCACTGTGTTGAATTCCTGCATTAGGACCACGGATTGTTTACTAACACAGGTACTACAGGCTCCTGCACAGGAACTACATAATCTCCCCTCAGGTACATGATTAAGTAGCAAACGACACCCTCCAGCATCTGGTGAGCTGTCAGGTGCCAGAAGGTGTTTGTAGTGGTAATTTGACCATCTGCAATCTGCGGTGTCAGTGTACTCTAAGTTATCACTGTCTCAGGCAGTATTAACTTGCAATATTCTTCTGACATGTCTTCAGTGGGTTGTGAAGCAGACATAAGGAACAAAATACTTCCTAGCTGGCTCCTCCCTCCATTCCAATAGCAATCACTTCTGTTATCAGTAGAACAGATACAGCAGACTGTGCTCAGATTTCTCTTGAAGACACTTTAACATTAATATTGATCAGGCACTTAAACCCTGGTGTAGGTGTTCCAAGTCATTTTTGCGACACATTGTTATGGTTTGAAAGTTACCCAAACTTTCAAGTAACTGGATTTGTGCTCCATGAATAAAAAAAATGCATTTTAGCTTTAAAAGATGCTCCCATTAACCCCTAGGGTGACCTTTCCCCCAGGGGCTGGACAACGCCAGCCTATAGAATGGAGCTAATTTCCTGGTTTACCTTTCTTGGCTCTGTATGGCATGGCTTCACTCCCCCTGTCCCATACAGATGGAGGAGGTAAATACCTTCCTTATGCTTTCTTTTTCTCTCACTTCTAAAGCAGGAGTGGGGAGGTGATTGTCCCCCTGTACTGAGCATTGATGAGGCTGTGCCTTGAGAACTGGGTCCAGTTGTGGGCACTTCGGCACAAGGGAGACATCAAGGTGCTGGAGCAAGTGCAAAGGAGGGCAGAGCTGGGGAAGGGCCTGGAGAATCAATCTGATCAGGAGAGATGGAGAGAGTTGGGGCTGTTTAGTTTGAGGAAGAGGAGGTCCAGAGGAGACCTTATCACTCTCTCCAGCTATCTGAAAGGACACTGTAGAGATGTTGGTGCTGGTCTCTCCTCACAGGTCATTAGCGACAGACACAGAGGGAAGGGCTTGAGGCTTCAACAGGGTAGGGTTAGATTAGACATCAAGAAAAAGTTCTTCATGCAGAGTGTGTTCAGGCACTGGAATGGGCTGCCCATGGTGGTGGTTGAGTCTCCATCCCTGGATGAGTTTAGAAGATGCTTAGGTGTAGCGTTGGGGGATCTGGTTTAGGGGTGAACTTGCAGAGTAGTGTTGCTGGTTGGACTCGATGATCCCAAGGGTCTTTTCCAACCTGAATGATTCTATGATTGTCTGTTGAGTTCTCCTGAGAGCAGAAATGGTCCTGGACTTGCTGGCACTGACCTGCGCCAATGTGTTCCCTAAAGACTAAGCTAGGACACACACTCTCGCATTTTGCCGTGCCCACGACACAAGAACATATGCCCCACTGAGATTACTTAGCAATTACACTTGAAGTCACCAAGTTGTTCAAAAAGCAATTCCCTTATAACTTGCTTTCAGGTTTTGTAATAAGGCTTTCAGTTTGTACGTAAAAATAACTAGGTAATTATTTGATGGTTCTATGGTCGTTAAGCAATGGTTTTAATCATTAAGGTTTTCTTAAATGTTTTTACAAAACAATGCATCTGGTTAATAGCATCTCTGCCAGTCCGAATTAAAATCCCGAAGGTATTTTCTTTAATTTACAGACTTCACAAAGTAAGTGTCAGATGATCCTTGACTGTAATTAGTTTGGAGTATTATTGCTATCTGTGGTGGTTTGGCCCTGGCTGGTAAACAGGTGCCCAAAAAAGCTGCTCTATCACTTCCCCCTCCTTAGACAGACAGTGGAGAGAAAAATATGGTGAGTGGTCAGTGGGTAAAGACAACAACAGAATCACAGAATCATCATGGCTGGAAAGAACATCCAGGATCATAAAGTCCAGCCCTCATGCCAGCATCTCCCTAACCCCTAGGCCATGGCATCAAGTGCTTTAGCTACTCTGTTTTTAAACACCTCCATTGATGGTGACTCCACCACCTCCCTGGGCAGCCTGTTCCAGTGCCCAAACATTAAGCCAACAGTTTAATAAATCAGAAAAGCAAAAGCCACACGTAGAAGCAAAGGCAAATAATAAAGATTATTCTCTACTTCCCATCCGCAGGATGCAAGGCCTGATGCATACGTAGAGGTTGCTCCAGAGGGCAAAACACCATCCATGAATGCTCCTCCACTTCCTTCTTACCTCTTACTTCTGTATCTGTGCTGACATGGTATCACAGAATCACAGAAACATTAGGGATTGGAAGGGACCTCAAAAGATCATATGGTATGTTTGGATCAGTTTGGGTTAGCTGTCCTGGCCCATCCCTCAGCCCTCCACAGCTGGGGAGAATGTTAGGAAATGAAGTAAACCCACGGCCTCAGTGCTGTGTGAGCACTGCCCAGCAGTAACCAAAACACTGCTGTGTTACCAAAACCCCTCCAGCTACGACCACAAACACAGCACTTGGAGCCATGTCACAGGGAGAATCAACTCCATCCCAGCTAAACCAAATAGCCCATCTATTCTTACTGAATCATGGAAAAAACACCTTCTTGTTAAGAGTTGTTTTTTTTATCATAACTTTTGTCTTTAAACAAGTATCACACCTAGAAACTGCTTAGTGTTTAGAACCAAATAATGAAGATAGGAATCCTCCAAACACTCATTTGCAGTGGAAAACTTAAGTGGCCATAACTGTGGATATATTAACATAAAATTGCAGCTGCAGGAAAAATTACCCAACGGACACAAATAGATTTTTATTTTTAGACCAACATCTTCTAGTGTTGAGAAATGGAACAGGAATATAGGAAACTTAACAACAAATACACTGTGTGTTTACTTAATGGGAACTGAAGAGATCAGGGAATTGCTAATAGTATTTAGGGGCTTTCATCACTGAGACACTAGGCTTGAAACCAGCCCAGGTCTGCAATGACTGAAAGTCATTGTGATTTGATAGTTCTTCAGTGCCCTATGCAAAATGAATGGTGTTTTCACTCTGAAAGTGATGGTCATTAGAAAAAATTACTACCCACTGGAGAAGAACAGGACAGATTAAGAAAAAGTAGAATAGAAAAGCAGGCTATGGCTCTTCTCAGTGTCATTTAGTGATAGGACGAGGGGCAATGGGTGTCAGCTGGTACATAGGAGGTTCTACCTCAATATGAGAAGGAATTTCTTCATTGTCAGGGTGACAGAGCCCTGGAAGGGGCTGCCCAGGAAGGTTGAGGAGTCTCCTTCTCTTGAGACATTTCAAACCTGCCTGGCCATGTTCCTGTGCGACTAGATCTAGGGGATCCTGTTGTGGCAGGGGGATTGGACCGGATGATCTTTCGCGGTCACTTCCAATCCCTAATGTTCTGTGACTCTGTGATAATTGTACTACACATATTCATTTAAAACATCTTTCAAGCAATACTGTACAGAGTAAAAACTTTCCAATTCCACATGTGAAAAGACTTTATGAATCAGTAATCATTACATGTTACTAAGACTCAGTACTTGTTTGGACATTTTCATAGGAAAACTAAGAACCTGACTGACAAAACATGCTGCCGTTGAAGATCCTGACTGTAGAGCAACAGGTTGAGACTGCCTTACAGGGTGTGCTCCCAGCTTTCCTTAGTGACTTGAAAAAAATACATTATGAAAACGACATTTTCCAGCACAGAGAAACAGTTAATGAGGGTTCTGGGAGAAAATATTCCTCTTGCTATTAACAAGAGAATATTTATAGGAGATTGAGGATAGCACTTGTTAGCTACTACACTTTGCTGTTAGAACTAGTTGCCATATAAAAATGAATTTGATTCTTGGCCCAAGACTTTGAAGTTGAAAACTCAGCAGCTCAGATCACTCTGAGAAAACTCAGATCAAACTGTAGATCTTCCGTAGACTGGGATTTTCTGAAGACAGGTGAGCTGAATATGAACAGGCACAGAGATTTGTGAAGAAAAAGGAATTAAAATATACCTACTGATCATTGTGCTACTGAACAAACCCTCACATCACATATATCTATTCCCAGCCTTTCATGTCTTTGAAATCTACAGGCTGAAATGAGCAGAGAGTCTGAAATGTCATTGACTTTGAAAAGATCCTCTAAATAAACTCATTGCCAAGTATTCTAAGTTTTTAAAATCACATCTTTTGTATGAATATGTCAATAATACCAGCTACCTACAATTCACGAGGAGACAGCCAGAACTTCTGCTAAAAGACTCACGGGAAAAGTGCAAAACAGATCATTGATTTCTAAGCCCTGAGAGATAACATGACATCTAATTTTTCTTCGTGTTCTTATTTGGTTCTTTGCCCCCCACTTTTACAACGAGACAAGAGTGGAATATGCATTCATTCATCCTTGGAAATATTTGTTGACTGCAGGGACTATAGATCCATATTTAAGTATAATACTTAAAAACTAGTTGACTTTCTGTCATCCTTTCAGTGTGAGTCTTAAAAATATCTGCCTTTAGTCTGGCTAAAGAAACGAGTTCTCTCAAGTAAGCAGACTCCATAGACTTATATTTCTGAGCAGATATAAATGGGTTTTCTTTCTCCAAAAACCTACTGGCTTGACTCTTTTTTTTTCCTAATTACATTTCCAGACTTCTTTCAAGATGTAACAGTAAAGGTTTATGGCTCTCATCACATACTCATTCACAAGTAGGTGGATTTTCTGTTCTTTAGGGAACACTCTTTTGGACAAAATCTATACAGAAAACAGACTTCAAGGCTCGTGTCACTGTAATCCAACATCCCACAGCAGAAGTCTCACAAAAAGGGTTTGGAACATTATTTGTGACTCTAGGAACCGAGGGGATATTACTCACAGAAATACAAGTAAGAAAACTAAACAATAACAAAAAAACATTTTCATGATGAAACACAGAATTGAGATAATTCACAGAATCATCCAGGCTGGAAAAGACCCTTGGGGATCACCGAGTCCAACCAGCAATCCTACTCTACAAGGTCACCCCTAAACCAGATCCCCCAACAACACATTTAAGCAACTTTTAAACACATCCAGGGATGGGGTCTCAACCAGCACTCCGGGCAGACCATTCCACTGCCCGGCCACTCTCTCCAGGAAGAATTTCTTCCTCATTTCCAGTCTAACCCTCCCCTGCTGAAGCTTGAAGCCCTTCCCTCTGTTTCTGTCACTAATGACCTGTGAGGAGAGATCAGCACCAACATCTCTACAGTGTCCTTTCAGATAACTGAAGAGAGCGATGAGGTCTCCCCTCAGCCTCCTCTTCCTCAAACTAACCAGCCCAAACTCTCTCCATCTCTCCTGATCAGACTGATTCTCCAGGCCCTTCCCCAGCTCCGTTGCCCTCCTTTGCACTCACTCCTGCACCTCGATGTCTCCCTTGTCCTGAGGTGCCCAAAACTGGACCCAGTACTCAAGATGTGGCCTTACCAGTGTGGAGTACAGGGGGACAATCACCTCCCTACTCCAGCTGGACACACAAATGGAATTAATTTCAAGGAAATTTATTTAAAACAATTTCTGAAAAATCCATTTTATTTGGCCATCTTTTTGATGTTATGCTTTTCTGAAAACAACCTCTTTCTTGGATAAAGGACTTGCAAATTTTTTACAGTGATTTGTGGTTAAGTTTCTGAGTGATAACTTGTGCTAGAACATCTCAGTCACAGAAGTAGCATTAGCTATTGTACAACACAGCTATAGGGCACAGGTTCCACAGAGAAAACAAAGCAAGTAATAAATGACAGTGAATTTTAAAGCACTCTACAAGTTCTCTGCAGCTAACAGTTACTGCATATGAGCTAATGAACCACTTTTTGGGCGTGTAAAAATATATGTGTGCATTTGAAAATAGAATTTTCACAGAACCACAGAACCTTAGGGATTAAAAGGGACCTTGAAAGATCATCCAGTCCAATCCCCCACAGGATCACTTAAATGCAGTCACACAGGAACATATCCAGGAGGGTTTTAAACGTCTCCAGAGAAGGAGACTAAATTTTATCTGAGTCTGACATGCTTACATGCTCCTGATCAAGTACAGCAATGTACAGAGAACTTACTGTATGCAAATTAACGCACAGAACTGGAGACCTGATCTTGCAAATGTTATTCAATCAAAGTCCAATTAACTTCAGCAATCAGACCTTGAAAGACTGCCACAGTGTTGTGGTATATGTTACGGCACACAGTATTTCTCTTACAGCTGACTTCTGTTTAATGAGGATTCATTTACTAAACTTTTCCATGTAATGAAATATCTAAACCAATTTGAAATGCAGAGCACAGGGATAAACAGAGACACAAATATAACTAAAGCCCTCTGTCCTCTGCTATTTTCCCAGGGCAAACATATCACAGAACATTAGGGGGTGGAAGGGAACCTCAAAACATCATTCAGTCCAATCCCCTCGCCACAGCAGGATCCCCTAGATCCAGTTGCACAGGAACATGCCCAGGGACGTTTTATGGTTCTTAATTCTGAAAAAGGATCAATTTCTTGGTGTCCAAGACAGAAAAGCTGGTGCAGAAAGCAGCAAGAAAGCTTCAAAAGCATCAGTGCTCCTGAAAAAAGCTAGGAAAATGGGACTTTTGTTGAGTATTCTCTTACAGAGACCTCCTGCTATGGAACCGCTTCCTCTTGCTTGAGTGAGGCCACTCAGGAAACTCAAAAGACTTTTTGAGACTATGTAAGAAGCAAACTAGACAGCACAAAGCCCAGCTAGAACTTCATCTGAATAGCTCTGTTGAAGAAACTAAAAAATACTACTATAAATACATTAAGAGCAAAAGGAGGGCTACCAGTTGATTGTCACTAATCATCTGTTTTCCAGGCGGCTTACCGTAGTTTCCAGGAGGATCTGGTCCACGATCTTGTCACGATTCCACTTTTCAGTTGGCAGGGCCTTCACCAGACTTTAAAACACGATGCAGAGTGGCTTCACTAGCTCACCAGTTCACTCAGGGTCCACAGACGGATCACTGTGGTGGGTGGCTCTCCTGAGAGGGGCAGAGGGCCCAATACGGATGGATCTCCGTGGATCCTGAGACACGGTGCGTCAGCCCTTGTAGCCAGACTATCCCGGCACTTCGGGGTGAGTAAACCCGTCGAGAGGGACTCTACTACTCGCCGCAGAGAGCGGAACTTGAAGAGCGGAGGGCGCAGGCCCTTCCCTCTCCTCCTGCCGATCCCGAGCCAGAGGCGGGAAAGGAGCGGGCGGAGCCGCCGCCACACAGCGGGTTTCAAAGGCTCCTCACACAGCGCAGGGCTCACACACGGCGGGTCAGCCCTCGTAGGCAGACTATCCCGGCACCTCGGGGTGAGTAAACCCGTCGAGAGGTGCTTCTACTCGCCGCAGAGAGCGGAACTTGAAGAGCGGAGGGCGCAGGCCCTTCCCTCTCCTCCTGCCGATCCCGAGCCAGAGGCGGGAAAGGAGCGGGCGGAGCCGCCGCCACACAGCGGGTTTCAAAGGCTCCTCACACAGCGCAGGGCTCACACACGGCGGGTCAGCCCTCGTAGGCAGACTATCCCGGCACCTCGGGGTGAGTAAACCCGTCGAGAGGTGCTTCTACTCGCCGCAGAGAGCGGAACTTGAAGAGCGGAGGGCGCAGGCCCTTCCCTCTCCTCCTGCCGATCCCGAGCCAGAGGCGGGAAAGGAGCGGGCGGAGCCGCCGCCACAGCGCCGGTTTCAAAGGCTCCGTGTGCCTCCTCGGTGTGCGTGCGTGCGCCGCTTTCTGCCTCTCCTGTATTGTTCCCCTCCTTTGACCTTCAAAGGATGTAGATACCATCTCCGCTGACCTAAAAATGGTTGGAGCTAGGGCCAAAATCGGGAGAAAAACTGTAGAGAGACAGACGGCTCCACCTACTACCAGGGGCCTGTGCAGATACCCAGCTGCAGGGAATGCACCTCCCCCGCTCACTCCGATCAGGAGACGGCAGAGGCAGCACCTGTGTAAGGTGTGACCAGGTGAATGGTCTGCTCAGCGTGGTGATGAACAGGACGGGTTGAGGAGCGTGAAGGAGAGCAGCTCGCTGAGGGAAAGGCAGCAGGTTCAGGTATGAACCACACAAATCAGAGGATTCCCTCCCAACTTGGGGCCAGGCTTCAGGAGAGGACCTCAGGGAAAGGGTGGAATGGAAACAGGTCCCTGCTCTGAAAAGCAGGTGGATCCCTTAGATCAAGTCACGCAGGAACATCTTGCTTAGGGATGTGATTTACTGGCCTGGTAGTTGTGGGTTAACAGTTGGACTTGGTGATCTTAAAGGTCTCTTCCAATTAAAACAATTCTGTAATTAATGTAGCACTGTTCCTATATAATAAAATGCAATGTCAATATTGCAAAAGTCAAGTGAAACTCAAAAACTTTGCTACAATTCATTACTTGAGCTCACGGAATTAATCCATCAATATCTTTGTAATTGTTTTCTGCCACTGCAAGACAAAATCAACGTGATTTTGCAAAGGTGTATTCTAAACGGGCACAGATACTTAGGGTGGATTTCATTATTGTGAGTATGGTTATTCCTGATATTGTAATTTGAGGTGGTGTGTTTAAGTGGAAGCAGGGGGATTGGACTGGATGATATTTTGAGGTCCCTTCCAACCCCCAATGTCCTGTGATTCTACAGGATTTATATGTCAGGCTAAAGCAGCTCAAGAGTTAACTATTTACAAGAACTTGCCACGAACTAGTTACAAAGAAAGTCTTATTCACAGGAATCATTTACTGAATGATTGTGAATAATGAGCTAATTTAGGAAAATCACAATCTGTTCATGGACAATTTGTGAGCCAAGGAGATTTAAAATTCATCAACTAAATTATTTATTATAAATTATTCACCAAGCTCTAATGAGCACCCAAAAATATGGCTGCTTATCTGAAACATATCCAACTGATACAAACTATTTCTATCTGTATAAGAAGGCCAGAAACGTTCTTCTGAACTTTTCAGTATCTCTGAGAATGTTTTTGTGTTCCAAGCTAAAATATGAAGTATAGATCAATGAAAAAAAAAGGATAAAAAATCCCCCAAAAGTCTATTATTTCATATCTCAGTTTTATCCAATGATAGAACAAGGGGCAGTGGGTGTCAGCTGGAACACAAGAGGTTCCACATCAATCAGAGAAGGAACTTCTTCCCAGTGAGGATGACAGAGCACTGGAAGGGGCTGCCCATGAAGGTTGTGGAATCTCCTTCCCTGGAGACATTTCAAACCTGCCTGGCCATGTTCCTGTGCGACTTGATCTAGGGGATCCTGCTGTGACAGAGGGATTTCACTGGATGATCTTTCGAGGTCCCTTCCAATCCCTAATGTTTTCTGATTGTGTTAGAAGCCAATAAAAGTGTTAGCAAAGCATTGAAAAAATTAACTGTTTTCTATCACTCCTCTTCTTTTTCAGCCTCCCCTTCAAAATACCCTTTGGCTGCTCTTCTCCCTTTGTTTGTGCTTCACCCAGATTTTGTCATTCAGTGCTTCATTTTTCTTGCTCTCTGCCTTATCACCATTTCGAGCTATATGGTTTCTACCATGATGACTCACAAATCTGTTCCTTCAACCTTAATTTAACTTTCACCCACAATTTCCTGAAAGATAACCTGGGTTCTTCTTTTAATTGTCAAGATTTAGCATTTGAAATCTTGAGCTTTTCTTTTTCTCTCAACCATACTCCCTCTCCTTCTTCCCTGGTCTACTCATTCTAACAGACAGCCAATTAGTCCATCACTCAAACTCAGTGCAGTAGAGTGATTATTGTACATTTCTTCTTTTTCAGCTTTCTTACAGCTTTTTTGCAACATACACTTGAAAAATGCTTCTTTTAGATACCTAAAGGTAAAAATGGAGGTGGCTTATGGCTCAGTGTCTTCTGAGTCACAATAACAATGTGTCCAGAGGCATTACTTGAATAGGACACTTCAAAAATCATTCTGTAGCTGATTAAATCATTTAAAAAAATTAAAATAAATAAAATAATGAGTCAGACACACAGTTCTTGAATGGATATAATTTTCAGAGTAGTTCTTGTTCAACCCTGAGGGTTTATCCTGACTCAGATGCAGCTTTTCACCACACGTACCATTTTATTCCTGCCTGTCAGTTCACAGCTGTGACAAAAGTTTTCTACTTAGAACCAACTTTCTACAACTACCTGAAAGGATGTTCTGGAGATGTTGGTGCTGGTCTCTTCTCACAGCTCATGAGCCACAGAACAAGAGGGAATGGGGTCAAGCTACACCAGAAGAGGGTTAGACTGGACATCAGGAAACATTTTTTGAAACAAAGAGCGATTAGGCACTGAATGGGCTTCCCAAGGACGTGGTTGAGTTGCCATCCCTGGATGTGTTTGAAGATCGCTTCGATGAGGTGTGGAGGGATGTGGTTTAGGGGTGAACTTGCAGGGTAGGGCTGACGGTTGGACTCGATGATTCCAGGGGTCTTTTCCAACATAAATAATTCTGTAATTCTGAGATTCTGTGAATACATTTGCATGAGCACAAATAGATGGATGAAACACATACACATGCACACAGAGGGATGTAGAAATGTCATCTTTTGGTGTTTTAAAGATAACATGTAATGAAATTAAATTAAATTTCCTATCCATTTCTGTTTATTATATTGGAGCTACCTTGGATTCTTTTCTAGTGTTATTACCTAGGATCTGGGATTTGAGCTGAGACAGGCTTATTTGATTCTTTCTTATTAAGTTGTGCATCAAAGTGTGATTTAAAAGAAAAGGAAAAAAAGGCAGCTTATCAGGCTGGGCTATTGAAAAAGGACGGAAAAGAGATTGTATTAGCGAGAGCCAACAGTTTGCTTTCGAGGTAAATTGCATCTATTCAGAGCTGAAAATATTCCCACGAGAGCGTCACCTCTGCAAACAGCCAGATTTCACGACACTGTGCTGCAGTCTGTGCAGTCACGTGCCACAAATATCTCACGCCTAATTAATCCAGTGCTTTGTAGATACAGTAATTGGGAAATGCTGACAACAGCCCCTGGCCAGGATATTCAGAAACATGTTTTTGTCAATATGGCTGGCAGATCTTGTCCCCAAAACTAGTCTGCAAGACGACACACGAGGAACTAATATTTCTACAGCATTTGCATTTTGCTTTTGTAGGCTCCTGTTCCTCTGTGAAAAGAGAATTAAAAATATTAGTTCAATTTTTTATAACATGTAGCAACTCCATTATTCTGGATTTTTTCCAATTACTTTAGACCGAACGGCATCCTGGGGTGGATCAGAAGGGGAGTAGTTAGTAGATGGAGAGAGGTTCCCCCCTCCCTCTACTCTGCCCTGGTGAGACAACATCTGGAATATTGTGTCCACTTCTGGGCCACTCAGTTCCAGAAGGACACAGAGCTGCTAGGGAGAGTCCAGCACAGAGCTACCAAGATAATGAAGGGAGGGGAGCATCTCCCTGATGAGGAAAGGCAGTGGGTGTAAGCTGGAACACAGGAGGTTCCACATCAGTATGAGAAGGACCTTCTTCCCTGTGAGAGTAACAGAGCCCTGGAAGGAGCTGCCCAGAGGGGTTGTGGAGTCTCCTCCTCTGGAGACATATCAAACCTGCCTGCCCATGTTCCTGTGCGACTGGATCTAGGGGATTTTGCTCTGGCAGGGGGATCGGACTGGATGATCTTTCGAGGTCCCTTCCAATCCCTAATGTTCCCTGATTCTGTGAGACAACAGTACAACTATTTTTCAATGCCAGATCTTTATTGCTGTCTTGAAAAATGAAATTAGGATGTGATCAAGGGTTTAGTTCTAGATCTGCTGCCTAATTCCAGAAAGCTCACACCAGCAGAATTTTGAAAAGTACCAGACAGTCGCTTACAAAACAAGACGCTGATCCATTTGTGCAGTATGAACTGCTACATGAAAGAGCCATCCGCTCTTGAAATCCTCCTTGGAATTACATCTTTTGCTCTGCTGCACACTGTGAGAGAACACCTGTCTTGCCAAGAAAATAATAGTAGTCAAGGGCAATTTTCAGGATGACAGAGATGTGGCCAATTAGAATAAATTGCAAAAAACCTTAAACCATAAAAAATGTATTTTTCCAGTGTGAAGACATGCTTAATCTATGAGTCCTGTTTGATGAAAATATTAAATCCAATTTAAAATATATATTTATTTCAGAGTACAAAATCTTCCAAAGCTATAAATAGATTAACCTATTTGTCTGAACAAATTTATGAATCTAGCTCAACCTTTCTGAAAGCACAGAAAGAAGAGAGTTTATGTGAGTGAGGATCGCTCTGATGAGGAAAGGCTGAGGGAGCTGGCTCTCTTTAGCTTGGAAAAAAGGAGACCAAGGGGTGATCCCATTAATGTTTATAAATATGGAAAGGGTGGGTGTCAGGAGGATGGAGCCAGGCTCTGCTCAGTGGCATCTAGTGATAGGAGAAGAGGCAATGGGTGTGAGCTGGGATGTAGGAGGTTCCACATCAATCTGAGAAGGAACTTTTTTCACAGCGAGGGTGACAGAGCCCTGGAAGGGGCTGCCCGGGGGGTTGTGGAGGAACATGGCCAGGCGGGTTTGACATGTCTCCAGAGGAGGAGACTCCACAACCCCTTCAGGCAGCCCCTGCCAGGGTTCTTTCACCCCCTCTGGGAAGAAGGTCCTTCTCATATTGATGTGGAACCTCCTACATCCCAGCTCACACCCATTGCCTCTTCTCCTATCACTAGATGCCACTGAGCAGAGCCTGGCTCCATCCTCCTGACACCCACCCTTCACATGTTTATAAACACATGATAGCAAGAAACTTTTTGAAAACATCACAACACCAAGCAGCCAGTCAACAGAAACTGACCACAGAGGTAAACAGAAAATAAACAGCTGTCTGCTAAGAAATGGTTGTTCAACTGCGCAGCTTTTGGTTTTTCTGGAGTTACTTTTCTCCTCAGTGGAAAAGAAAAGCTTCGGCATCCAAATGGAAGAAACCAAGGCAGACCAATGGAAACGAGACATTCTTGTACCTATATGCAGTGCGGACTTTCTAAGCTTCAGTTAAGGCACTGAGTCTGAGCTAACTGTGTTGTGACCCTGCACAGCCCTTCATTTCCAGGAACTTTTCAGAACTTTTCAGAACTGTGCTGTTATTTAAATGCGGCTGCAATGTTCTCACAAATAAGTAACTTTTATAGACCCTGCTAGACACAGAATGAAAGACGGTGTTGCGTGATGTTATATGGGTATAGTTTTTATTATAACCCACTCCCTGATATATAGTAGGAGAGTAATATAGCAGCATAGTAATAGTACTGTGTTGTCTGGGAAGTGCTTCAAGGCAACATAAACTAAGTTGTAACTTAAAGGCTGACAGGTTCACAGGCTTGACTTCTCCAAATGCCAGACAGTTAAACCATCATTTACTCTTAAGATAGTTACTTTACTTAATCGCGCAAAGATTTTACAGATGTGCTTTTCATTTGTCTGTGTTCTTTAGAATCACAGAATCATTCAGGTTGGAAAAGCCCCTTGGGATCACTGAGTCCAACCATCAACCCTACTCTACAAGTTCACCCCTAAACCTGATTCCCCCAACACCACATCTAAGCCCATCGATACAGTCTGTCAAGGTCTCTCTGTACAGCCTCAGTACCCTCCAGCAGATCAACACTCCCTCCCAGCTTGGTGTCATCTGCCAACTTACCAAGGCTGCAATCAATCTCTTCACCAAGATCATTGATAAAGATGTTGAACGTCTGGTCCATTGCTTTTTTACTTAACTCTTTTTTTCAAGATGTTGAATATTTTCTATAGGAAATAACTTAAATAATCACACTGTCATTTTAGTTATTACAGAATCACAGAACATTAGGGATTGGAAAGGACCTCGAAAGATGATCTAGTCCAATCCCCCTGCCACAGCAGGATCTTATTCTTTGCCTGAGAACAGTAAAGCAATTCTGTGTAATCTGCCTAGAAAACGTTCAGTGATAAAGGCAGAAAGAATTTATAAAGAAACTAAATTAGATTGTTAAAGCGAATAAAACTAGATTTCCATAGCAGCGTAAGAATTAAGATTTCACAGCGTGATCATGGCACAGAGATGCCAAGAAGTCATATGGCTAATTAAAACACAAATGGACTTTTAAGAGGCTATAATGATCTAAACACTACAAATATGTTTAAATGAAAATGGAAAATTAAAGTTAAAATCATTACTTCATGAACATCAAAGCTAAGGATGCTGACAAGTTAAGAGATTTTGAGTTTATTACATCAGTCAAGTAATTTAATTCTCAAAATCTGAATGTGGGGAACTGCGTTTTGAAGCACGCCTGATATGAAAAGCAGCTTTTCAAAAGCAGGCTTTGGGTGTCTGGGAGAGCTCCAAGTTAAACAGGTGTCAGTGCCGTTGCTACAAAGAAGTTAAATCGCACCCTGGGCTGCATTAGCCAAAGTATCACCCGCAGTTCCAGGCAGGTGATCCTTCCCTTTGTCAAGCACTGGTGAGGCCACACTTGGAGACATCTGTCCAGGACCCCCTGAGCAGACAGAGCTCTGCAAAGGGCACAAAGATGAGGAAAAGGTAAGAGCATCTCTCCTGTCAGAAAGGCTGAGAAAGATGTGACTGTTGAGCCTGAAGGGGAGAAGGTTCAGGAGGGATCCCTTCACTGTCTGTAAATGCCTGAAGGGGAGGATCTAAAGAACATGGAGCCAAGTTCTCCAGTGGTGTCCACTGACAGGGTCTGGAGCAATGGACACAAACTGAAACACAGGAGGTACCACGTAAACATTAGAAGACATTTTTTATAGTCAAGTGAGACCCAGTGAAACTGTTGTGTGTGGTAGCCTGGGTAGGTGGAATATTTGGAAAAGGAGGCTAAGAGGAGACCTCATTGCACTCTACAACTCTCTGGAAGGACACTGCAGAGATGTTGGTACTGGTCTCTTCTCACAGCTCATTAGAGACAGAAGCAGAGGGAAGGACTTCAAGCTTCGACAGGGGAAAGTTAGACTGGCCATAAGGAGAACTTTTTTCAAAGAAAGAGTGGTCAGGCACTGAATGGGCTTCCCAGGGATGTGGTTGAGTTGCCATCCCTGGATGTGTTTAAAGATCGCTTCAATGAGGTGCAGAGGGACGTGGTTTAGGGGTGAACTTGTAGAGTGGGGTTGATGGTTGGACTCAATGATCCCAAGGGTCTTTTACAATCTGATTGATTCTGTGATTCTGTTTTAAATTATGAAGAGACTATAAAGAAATGCAGAATGGAATAATTAAAGCTGCGCATTCCTGGGTAGCCACACCTGGAATTTGAAAATATCACAAATTGCTGAAGACTTTGCTGTACACATCTACTGGAAATTAAGACAAATTCTTGTTGCTATAATTATGTGAAGATTGTGTCTAGTCCAACCTCCCTACACAGGGACAACTCTGCCAGGGTCAGGCCACTCAGAGCCTCATCAAGTCTGACCTTATATGACTCCAGAGATGGGGCCCCCACCACCTCCCCAGGGAGCCCATTCCAGCATCATACTTTTTAAAGACTTAAAAATTTGGAAGGAGAAAATCCTATCTGAATCTCTTTCCTTACCTCAAACAATGCATGCTGCACTAAGATTTTGTTTAAGCTATACTTAAATCCATTGTATTTTTACATAAAGACTTCTTTTCCAAACACTGATATTAACTATCACTTATTTTATGGTCTTTATCTTTTAGAAGAGGAAAACAAAGCAAAACAAAAGAGTGCTTCAAGTTTAGTCCTGGAACATAGCCTTTGCCAGCCAACAGCAAGTGATAAATGGACCATTCTACATCCAATTTTCTCTGAATTAGCACTGTAAACCTTATTTTAGAAGTATTTTTGCCAAAACCATATATTTCTATATGACATGATTACTTATCAGGTGTGCTGGCTTGTTTTGAGAAACGCTTCACATTTTCTGCAGAAAACACTGGTGAAGTATGACACGACCTGAATCTCTCAGGCAAAGAAAGCTGCTCCCTTGAGGTTGATTATTTGGCTTCCTGAATATGTCATTCTAAAGAAGGGCAGATACATCTTCCAAATTCAATTATGGAGAGGCGACACCATCATTTCCTCTTAATGCAACAGTTTGTCTTGTGTTGTGACGAGCAGGAAAGCCAGTCCTAATGAACAACATGTCAAGCATATGGGGGCAGGGCAGAGAGCTGAAATGGCTCATCAGACACCACCTTGGAAACAGTTGGGGACTGGAAGGGACCTCGAAAGATCATCTAGTCCAATCCTGCAGTTCTGTGTGCCTCTTGAACTGAGGGGCCCAGAACACTGGCAATATGCTGGATTTTTATTTTTAATTCTGTTTCTGGAAAGTAAATATAGACCTCTGTGAGCTTGCCAGAGCAAAAGTCATCACTTTTTGTAACAGATCTCTAACAGGAAAATGTTTACCTTATACACCTGAAAGCTTTTTAAAACAGAACTAAAATTATAGGGGAAAAAATAGAGATGGAATGTTGGATTCGCTAAGCAGGATCCGGCCTTTGTTCGTACTTGGATGGGAGACTTGGGGGTTCACCAGGTGCTGCAGGCTCACCCTGCTCCAGCGTGTGGGGTTGGACGTAGATGATCTCTCGAGGTCCCTTCCATCCTGTAACAGTCTGTGAACCAAGTGCATCAGATCACAAAGTGGATCAGCAGGACACTGAATAATGAACATACGAGAACAGTTCTGTGCCCATTTGCCTATGTGTGTTCATTAGGGCCACTAAAATGATCAGGGGAGTGGGGCATCTCTCGTGAGGATGAGCTGAGAGAGCTGGGGCTGTTCAGCCTGGAGAAAAGAATGCTCCAGGGGGGAACTTCTTTGGACCTTCCTATACCTGAGGGGGGCTGACACGAAGGCAGGGCAAGGTGTTTTCAAGAGGGTTTATATGAACAGGACAAGGAGCACTGGGTTCAAGCTGAGAAAGGAGAGATTGAGGTCGGATAGTAGAAAAAAACATCCTTCAATGTGAGGGTGGCTGATGGCTGGAACGGGCTGCCTGGGGAGGTGGTGGGGGCCCCATCTCTGGAGTCATACAAGGTCAGGCTCGATGAGGCTCTGAGCAACCTGACCTAGGTAGAGTTGTCCCTGTGTAAGGAGGTTGGACTAGATGACCTCTCGAGGTCCCTTCCAGCCTTAGAACATTCTGTGATTTTATTCTCTTTATTTTCATCTAGAAAATGATGTTTCCTTTGTTTCCTTTGGCAGAGGAATGTCATGATATGAAATCATAACCGCATCGACTTGTCTCAAGCAAATAATGAATTTTGACTGAACTGAATTGCTTTACATGACATTATGGGGTTTACATCTTCAGAAGCATTTCAGACTGCATTTATCTATTATTACCTTGTTGGAAGTCATGCTTATTTCATCAAAAGGGATCCATCCCCTCTGCTTATAGCAGTCAAATGAAATACATTTCTGGTTTAGTAACAAGTCACGCAAACAGCACCAGAAATAAAAGAAGTCTCCATTAATGTTTTTTTATTTTCCAAGTACTTTCTATCATTCTCCATTTTACTTGTTTAAATTCCTTCACAAGAAGTTCATCTTGCTTATTTATGCCAACAAAATGGTCAGTGCCAAGGAGCAGGTTTTCTTTAGTCATGAGAGAAGAGAAAATTTCTTCTTGCCAAATCTTCTCTTAGACCAATTAACTACCCAATTAAAGAAGGTGTGAACATGCCTTCCTCCAATCTAATGACAGACAGATAAAGCAGAAATGTGCTTACACATGCAGAGATCTCTTCCACACATCAGTACAGGAAATTAAAGATAAAACACTTGATTACACAGACATGCACATGGGGAGGATCTTTAATATGGCTCTGCCATCAAAAGAAATGCCATATGGAAACCCATATGGCTCCACAGACAAGTAATAACAGACTTAAGAATTACTCCGCTCAATAAATGAAAAGAAGCAGCATTTTCACTAACAAAGAACCATCTCACAGAAGAATGCAAGAGAAAGGAAGGGAATTGAAGGCAAGAGAAAAGGAAAGGAAAAAGCAGAGGAAAAAAGGAAAGGAACCATTGTGATGGTAAATGATCAGCTGCGAAAATTTCTCAAGGAATGAAAAAAGTAGGTGAAATAAAAGGGTTGAAAGAGATTTACAACAAAAACAGCGATGAAAATTGCTGAGTATGACTTGGTATTTTTTGTCATGGTGTTCCGCTCTTTGGGAGAATTACAAAGCAGTTTCTAGGTGCAAGAGCCCCAGATGCTTGCCTTTACATTTGGTCTAAGTAGAGCTACGTGCTTCTCTCGACCCCAAAATTCAACACTCTCTAAAAATTTGTTTCCCAGATTCTAAATTGTATTTTTTATTATATTCTGCCCTGCATGGTTTCAAGAGATAGAACCTCCACAGTGCGAAGACACTGTAAACCGATGAACTATCTTCTGCCTGAGGCAAGCAGGAAAACAGAATAAAGCCTCTGAAATGTGTGAATTGCCCCATTCGTCTCATTCCGAACTTTCAGGGCTCCTTATTTCCAAGGTAGGAGAAGCTGCCCTTTATTTCCAAAGATGTACTTTAATGATACTGCTGTGAAATGGGCCATGCACGCACACACACATATTATCTCTAGTTAAATGAAAAAGATATCCGTGTAGATTTATTATTTCCTGTCTTTCTGGTAACAGCTCGTGGATTCTTCTGCTTGCTTAGGTTTTGTGCGTAGCAGAAAAAAAGAGAGTGTTAATGAAAGTTCATTTGGACTTGACCTTCAAGGAAAAGTAAGGATAATTAGTGAAAAACACTTAAACTATATAAATCTTCTCCCTCGAAATATTGAAGGAGAAGAGGACAACATTAAAAAAGAAGAAATGAGCCATCGAGAATTAAAATTAGGTAAAGGTAAGAGAAAGGCAGGTGCAACATTTCATGTAATCGTTGGAATAATTACATCCTATAGAAATACGATTGTTTTAAACCAGAATGTTAGTACAACAGAGATTTAGCTTGACTCCTAAAGTTAGGAGTCTGCATACGGTGCCTACGTGCTAACTCAGAGACTCGAGTCAGGTGAAATGAGTGTGCCACGCGTGCACCTTGGCCATGCTTGCTGTTGCACATGATCTAGAGATGCCTACCTGGTTTCCATCTCGCTCACAAACACAGGGCTTCTACAGATTGTCTGTCATGTCCGATTCTCTGAAGATGTTTAAAACCCACCTGGCCATGTTCCTGTGCGACGGGATCCTGCTGTGGCAGGGGGATTGGACCGGCTGAGGTCCCTTCCAAGCCCGAACGTTCTGTGGTTCTGTGAATTGTGGTTCACACACAAAGCAGGAGAGAGAAACAGGAGTCTCTTGAAAAGCAGCGCAGGAAATGACAAGCTCACTCCATGTAGCTATTACATGCATTAATTTTTAAGCACAACGAAGAGCACGTGAAAGCAAAGGTTTGAATACACGTGGTGATTTCCCACAATGTAAGCACACTCAAAAGGAAGGAGTGATGAGGCAGATTCTTTTTAAATTGGTTTTCATTCAAACTGTGTGTGCTAGTTTAATCACTTTCTTCAAGAGAAAAAGTGCAACTGGTTTTCATGTTGGAAACCCGTGGAGAACATTAAGGGGAAGAAGAATGATTTCAGTGCAGTGAGTGTTCCCTGTGCAGGACTCCAGCTGCTGCGAAAGCTTGAGCCAGAAAAGCTATCCTGAAACTGGATTGCTTGATGACAGACTGTCAGAATGTATTAGGCTTCTTAAGAAAACAAGAAATGCTGTGTGATAGGTAAAATTGCCTCGTGTTTCTAACTTACTGTGTCATTTTGAATGTTGTGATAGGAAGTGCCTGGTATCACTGTGATGTTCTTGATTCTGAAAAGTGACTTAATTGCAGAGCTGACAGTCTGTGTCGTGGGCACGCAACTTTCCTTCTTCGCTTTCCAGTTCTTCTTCAGAAAGAAATACCACCCTCATTCTTTTGGATTAGCCCAAAATTGCTCATCTAAGATTTCAGTTTTTTTCAGAGCCAATTAAGAGATGAACAGCATAAGTACCCACAAAGCGCCGAAATATTTCATTGCTTCTCTTTTTTTCTTTCCTCAAACCACTTTCTTAGCGAGGGTAGAGGAGGGCAACGAAGTTGGGGAAGGGCCTGGAGAATAATCTTATAGGGAGAGATGGAGAGAGTTGGGGCTGTTTAGTTTGAGGAAGGGGAGGCTGAGTGCAGACCCCATTGCTCTCTACAGGTATCTGAAATGACCCTGCAGAGATGCTGGTGCTGGGCTCTTCTCACAGGTCATCAGTGACAGAAGCAGAGGGAAGGGCTTCAAGGTTCAAAAGGGGAGGGTTAGACTGGACATCAGGAAGAAATTCTTCGTGGAGAGAGTGGTCAGGGACTGGGCTGGGCTGCCCAGGGTTGTGGTTGAGTCCCCATCCCTGGATGTATTTAAAAGACCCTTAGATACGGTATTGGGGGATCAGGTTTACAGGTGACCTTGCAGAGTAGGGTTGCTGGTTGGACTCGATGATCCCGGGGGTCTTTTCCAACCTGAATGATTCTGTCATTTATGATATTTTTGTTAGTGTCCATCATATTACATATATACATCAGAAAAGCATCTTTCCTTATGAGACAAGTTCAATTGTCTAAAACATGTTCTTTGAAATCTGTCAGGCTGAAAAGGATGCCCCAAGGGAAACCTTAATTAAAGCAAGCAGATAGGAAAACATGAGCAGTGCAAAGTGCTCAGCTGATGCTCACAGAACTTCAAGTTCAAACCAGAAGTAAGATGGGTAGATGAGTTCACGGTAGGTGACTTTGAGAGATGTTTATAATGGCACCCACCACACAGTCTGCCTTTCTCTATCCTTCTTTCAGAATCTTGATTTAGAGAAATAATTTTCTTGTTTCTAAGTAAACTTTCCTTGCTGCCTTTCAGGTGGATGTTTTTGATTTGTTAGCCAGCCCCGTGGGTACTGCCTGCTGGTGGTACCAGAACACTGTGAGGGCTGAAAGTGCTAACAGACATTTCTGTCAGGAGACTAGTAGATGGACCTCACATCTCACGTAGCGTCTCTATGTTGTAATTCCAATTAGAACTCTCATAATCGTGCTTTCCTTTTAGTAAGAGAAAGTCAGAATGTGATCACTGCAGGTGAATTAGCAGCTTCACTCATCTTTAGTTACTGATACGAACTTACCTGCAGGATTTTTCTCTTCCTGTGAACTCCCCTGCTCCTTTCCTGCCTTCTTGCTCTCCTGCACTCCTCACCAGTAATTACCATGGCTCCTGGTCTAGGTCACTAGCAAGAAGAGATTAACATTTGCTTGTAATACACTTTGGATACGGGGTTAAAGCACCTTAGGAAAGTAATAGCATGGCTCTCAGCAGACGTCCCCTTTCAGAGAAAAGTAAACAAAAGATAAGTTTGGTGCATTCTGAAAGGAAAATAACTCTTTCACTACCGCCTCCGTAACTACTCTGCTCTTAGTAGGAATCGTTAATCTTTTCTGTTTTTCTTTTTATCTTCCTGTTATTCCTCCCCCCACCCCATTTGTAATGCCCCTTCCGTTCCAGTACTGACAAATAAGAAGGCAGTCTTGACTTCTGGAGGGAAACAAACAAACAAACAAACAAAAATGCTGATTTCTCAGGTTACCAGATGAACAAAAAGGAATATCCCCAGCTAATGTTTATCAAATTGTTATGTTTGTATTCTCAGAATCACAGAACATCAGGGGTTGGAAGGGACTGCAAAAGATCATCCACTCCAATCCCCCCACCACAGCAGGATCCCCTAGGTCCAGTCACACAGAAACATGCCCAGGTGGGTTTTTAATTGTCTCCAGAGAAGGAGACTCCACAACCTCCCTGGGCAGCCCATCCCTGTGCTCTGTCACCCTCACCATGAAGAAATTCCTTCTCAGACTGATGTGGAACATCCTGTGTTCCAGCTGATACCCACTGCTCCTTGTCCTGTCACTAGATGCCCCTGAGCAGAGCCTGGCTCCATCCTCCTGACAGCCACTCTTCACATAGTTATAAGCATTAATGGGGTCATCCCTCAGGCTCCTTTTCTCCAACCTCAAGAGCCCCAGCTCCTTCAGCCTTTCCTCAGCAGGGAGATGCTCTACTCTCTTCATCATCTTTGTGGCTCTGCACTGGACTCTCTCCAGCAGTTCTGCATCCTTCTGGAACTGGGGGGGCCAGAACTGGACACAGTATTCCAGACTCTTTATGGTTTATTTTTATTATCCAGCTTAATTTTAATTATTTTTAAATTCTTAGTATGTGAGGTGTGTGGTGAGATCTCAATGTAGCATCAAGTAAACCTATGCAGGTTTACTTTCACTCCATTTGGGGTAACAAGTCAATCTCTATGAAATAAACCCAACATTGCTGCATTGATGTTCACATGAGTTCCACAATTTTCTGTTTAATGTGTCACAGAATCACAGAACATTCAGGATTAGAAGTGACCTTGAATGATCATCTAGTCCAATCTCCCCATCTAACACAGGGATTCCAGTCACAGAATCACAGAACATTAGGGATTGGAATGGACCTCAAGAGAGCATCAAGTCTAACCCCAATGCACCCATTGCTTTAGGAAATGAAAAAGCTTTTGGCAAAGAGAACATTTATTAACAAAGCTATCAGAATCAATCTACTTCTCCTTTTGAATTGGGTTTTAGTGCATGAAGCCTGACCACAGAGTTTGCATTTTGGTTCAAACCAACACTCTTTCTGGTTCAAACTGCTTTCTGAACTGGTTCCAGTGAAAGGTCTGCTCCAACAGCCTGTCAGAATTGTGGGGAGAAAAGGGAGGCATCACCAAGCAGTGACCATCTCCTCGAGGCATAAGAACTGATGGTGCAGAAAAGGCTGTGCCCAGCAGCAGTGCAGACAGCAGCAGTGCAGACAGCAGCAGTGCAGACAGCAGCAGTGCAGACAGCAGCAGTGCAGACAGCAGCAGTGCAGACAGCTGCTGCCTGCCTGGGCTCAGGACAGGACATGACGGGAGCAGCCTCCATTTACTACAATTAAACGCTTCAGCCTGGCCCTAGTAAAACACACGGCTCAGACCAACAAGCATATTAAAATTCAAATACAACCATGACAATTAGACTGCTAATAATTTTGGAATCTCTTTCTCAATTTAATGCTGCAGCTCAAATGGTAACAGCCCATAAGTGTAATTAAAAAGGCTTCTGTCTGAGAGATGTGAGCACAACCGCTGCAGGAATGCCAAAGGGCTTCTGCATCCTCCACCTAGGTCTGCGCAGCCTTTGCTTTGCATTTGTAAGACTTCCACACACAGACACGTGTGACAAGTGTTGTGGTGCCTGATCTTGTTAAATCTTATCCAGTAGAATCACAGAATCTCTTGGCTGGAAGAGACTTTTAAGGTCATCAAGTCTAACTGCTAACTCAGCACTGCCAAGTTCACCAATAAACCATGTGACCAAGCCCCATGTCTACACATCTTTTTTAAGGACCTCCAGGGTAGGCCACTCTACAACTTCTCTGGAAAGACAACCTGTTCTGTGGAGAAAGGTTTCCTGATATCCAACCTAAATGACCCCAGGAACAACCTGAGATCATGCCCTGTTGTCCCAGCACGTCTTATGTGGGAGAAAAGGCTGACATCCACATTATGACCTCCTTTCTCGCCTCAGGTTTCTTTTCCCCAGACAACAAGCACAGTTCCCCCAGCTGCTCCTTGTAAAACTTGTTCTCTAGACACTTCACCAGCTTTGCTGTCCCTCTTTCGACACATTCAAGCACCTCCATGTGCTTACGGAGCAAGGAGTCCACAACACAGTGTTCAAGGTGTGGCCTCACCGGTGCCTCTCTCTGAACAAAGATAAAAGTGAAGGAAGAGTCAGAAACCAGAAGTTCCAAACCTCTCACGCCAGTTTACGCAGTTGCTTATTGGTCAATACTGAAACAAAGGCAGAGCTTGGAATTTCAAGCTTCTTTACCACAGGTTAGCACAGTAACTCCCAGTTCCATTAGGCCAAGAAACCCACCAAATTTGCACCACAGCCACGTGGGCTTTTTCAGTGGTCCATCTCACTCTTAACACTTGCTGACGCTTCTCAACCAACTCAACTCCTCCTGGAGCTGTCACTAAGCAGACGAGTCCATACCCGTGGGTGCGCCGCCCAAAGGTGAGCTCCCTACTCCTCTCCTGTACCAGTGTAACAGCAGGGCACGCTCTGCAGCCCGACGCCTGTGGTGTGGTTATCTCTGCCCACTGGAGCTGTGGCTGGGAAGGTGCATCACTGCTGGTGGGTAGTTCTTATGCATCTAGGTATGTTCGTGAATGATGTCGGCTGTACAACTCAGACACACACACGTTCCAGGCTTTATGGAACAGAGTCACTCAGGTTGGAAAAGACCCCTGGGTTCATCGAGTCCAACCAGCAACCCCACTCTACGGGGTCACCCCTAAACCAGATCCCCCAGCACCACATCTAAGCGCCTTTTAAACTCATCCAGGGATGGGGACTTGATTGCCACTCTGGGCAATACATCTTAGCTTCCTAGGCAAAGGAGAAAAGAAAACAACTATCTTGTTTATCTACAAAAAAATCACCAAGATAGTCTGAGATGCCCTCAATTAGCCTTATTAATTGATACGAGCCAGCAAAAGAACAGACTTCAAGAGAGCAGCCGACATCGTCCACAGTAGTCGCTGTCGGAAAAACAGAGGCAAGCATCTGGATTATCCAGTTATCCAGGGAATCAGAGGGGTGGCAGCTCCTGTAAGCGAGCTGAAATGTAAGTAACTTCTGTACTTATGTGTGGAGGAAATGCAGTGAAACTACAAAGGGCAAGAGCGAGTGAGGATTTATAACTGGGGTCTCTGTGGAAGTAGCTTGGCACCAGTTTCAGTGCGGAATCCTGGAAGTCATATTGAACTAGTAAAGCATCTATTAGGTCTTTGGGGGGGATTTCTTGTTGTTTTGTTATTGTAAGCCAAAAATTACACAGCTTGGATGTTTGCCTAAACCACGATGTGCATTCAGAGGCATTTGCAAACATTGCAGTTAATTATTCTTTGTTGTTGTTGTTTTGGGTTTTGTGAGAAAACAGGGAGCTATATATATCCCTGAGTGTTTCTGTGTCTGCTGCACATTCTTCTCCTGCTTAAAAAAAGGAAAGGACAGAGATAACTATCATCCAGTAATGGAGAGATGCTAATTGTTCCTCTGAAACACTAAATCCTCCAAGCATGTTTTTATTCACTGCCTTTCACCATGGAACTTCACACGTGTCTGCATTAAAGAAGCTTAGAGAGAAAAGTAAGTAATGATCTTCCAAATAATAAACTATTGCTCTAATGAAGATGTTTAATAGGCCCACAAATAATTCACTCCTTCAGCTTTTCATCCCACAGTTCATCTATATTCCCTGTAAACTGAACATGAGTAACTCACATCCTGGGGTGGATCAGAAGAGGGGTGGTTACAGATTGAGAGAGGCTCTCCTGCCCCCTCTACTCGGCCCTGGTGAGACCACATCTGGAATCTTGTGTCCAGTTCTGGCCCCCTCAGATCCAGAAGGACACAGAGCTGCTGGAGAGAGTCCAGTGCAGAGCCACAAAGATGACGAAGGGAGGGAGCATCTCCTTGCTGAGGAAAGGCTGAGGGAGCTGGGGCTCTTGACCTGGGAGAAAAGGAGACTGAGGGGTTACTCCATTAATATTGATCAATACGGAAAGGGTGGGTGTCAGGAGGATGGAGCCAGGCTCTGCTCAGGGGCACCCAAGGACAGGACAAGGGGCAGCAGGTGTCAGTTGGAACGAGGAGGTTCCACATCAATGTGAGAAGGACCTTCTTCATGGTAAGGTGGACAGAGCACTGGAAGAGGCTGCCCAGGGGGGTTGTGGAGCCTCCTTCTCTGGAGATGTTTCAAACCCTCCTGGCCATGTTCCTGGGTGACTGGATCTAGGGGATCCTGCTGTGGCAGGGGGACTGGGCTGGATGATCTTTGGAGGTCCCTTCTGATCCCTAATGGCCTGTGATTCTGTGTAAAGTGGCGTGCCAAAACTCTATTTCCTCGAGTTCTACAGTCATTTCAGAGTCATCAGTTCTGTTTGTTTCTCAATTGTATTTGTTTCTGAATGTGTGATCACTGCTGATACTGTGGTAACGGTGCGGCTGATATTTTTAACGTGGCAAGAATAAAAGAAAGGAAAAGAAGACATTCTATTATTTTTTCTTCTCTCTTCTTCCACCTGTTTGTTTCAGTTTGGATTGTGCAGAAAGCTGTCATCCCATTTACCTCAGTCATCACTGACTACATAATCACGTGCAACGAAACAAACATACTTGCACCAAGCAAAAGAAATCCCAGCCCAGCCAAATCTGCACAGATATGAAAGCTGAACTGCCTACTGGCTTCCAGAATTGGATTAGGAGTGCTCAGAGTGTTTCACCTCGTGGCTCAGCAGGATCTACAGAATTTGAAATGTGGCCACAATGAATACCAGAACGGTAGGGACTGGGAGGGACCTCGAGAGATCATCCAGTCCAATCCCCTGCCACAGCAGGTGGCAGGATCCCCCAGATCCCATCGCACAGGAGCATGGCCAGGCAGGTTTGAAACGTCCCCAGAGAAAGAGACTCCAGAACAACCCTGGGCAGCCCCTTCCAGTGCTCCATTGTCTCAAGCAGACTTAAACCTCCATTTCTTTGTCTTCTGGGTTTCCCTGCAAGTTGCTCTGTGTGGTTTATCTCATTTTAGGACAACTGATCTGTGTGTTGTCACAAGATCCTTAGTCTGAAACATCCCTTTCACCTCCAAACGGTACACACAGCGCTGTGAGCTCAGTGAAGCCGGGAGCGATGTCAGGTGTTGTCTTCACTGCCTGCAGTCATACAGCCTTTGACTGCTGACCTGCTGCCTCGTATCTGATTCACTGCAACTGCACAAACGAAGGAGCAGGAAACAGTGGGTTTATCTGCCTGACAGCAGGTTCAGTCTGCTGCAGTCAAGAGTCTTCAGTAGGATCAGCGTGGATATATTCAAAGCAGCCCATAGATTCGAGCTGACATCATTTGTGTATTTGACTTACTTGTTATTATACTGTAGACACAGAATATTTTTGTTCAGTGCTGATCTTATGATCGTGTTGTCCAAATGTGAGTATCTGGAATATTGTGTCCAGTTCTGGGAACCTCAGTTCCAGAAGGACACAGAGCTGCTGGAGAGAGCCCAGCACAGCCACAGAGCTGATGAAGGGAGTGGAGCATCTGCTGGCTGAGGAAAGGCTGAGGGAGCTGGGGCTGTTGAGCTGGGAAAAAAGGAGGCTGAGGGGTGACCCCATGGATGTTGATCAGTATATGAAGGGTGGGTGTCAGGAGGATGGAGCCAGGCTCTGCTCAGGGACACCCAGTGATAGGACATGCGGCAATGGCTGTGAGCTGGGACAGAGGAGGTTGCACACCAATATGAGAAGGAACTTCTTCACAGTGAAGTTACAGCGCCTTGGAAGGGGCTGCCCAGGGTGGTTGTGGAGCCTCGTTCTGTGGAGATGTCTAAAACCTGGCTCGACATGTTCCTGTGTGACTGGATCTAGGGGATCCTGCTGTGTTGGGGGGATTGGGCTGGATGATCTTTCGAGGTTCCTTCGCATCTCTAACGTTCTGTGATTCTGCTGAGTGTTACAGGACACCATCTCTCATATTGGCACCCAGTTGTACTTTGTGCCACTAAACATCACCTCTAAGCCTGGTCATTTAGCCAGGTGCCAACCTACTCTATTGTATGTTTATCCAGCTTGTCCCACGGTGATGCCCAAGGTTACTGTTAGAAGCTACTCCTATTGTTTAAGTAAACTTGCTCAGAAACTCCATTCTGTATTCTCTCTGATACCTCAAGTGACCTGTGAGCAATCCATTGATTAGGTATTCATCAGGCACACGTGGATCACAAAGCTTGATTGTTCTGACTCTGTGCTGTACATCAGCACTGGAAATGATTCATAATTATGATTCCTATCTGAGAGACAGCACGGTGTCCCCTGATTGACAAGCTCTGCTTTCAGATTTGCCTGTTTCAGACACGTTCCAGATAACGGTAATTTCAGAAAATGCCTTCTGTGAGGATGGTTTCTACTGCCTGCAAGGAGCGTTCTGATGGCAGTGCACAGGTACCACACTTCTGCTTCTCCAACAGCTGCACAGATGCTTTAGCACCCTGTTTGTAACTTACAAACCTTTTACTCCATTCCGCTTGTCGTATAAAATCCTCAGCGGTACTACATGTTGCCTGATGATACTCCTGACAGCCCACTGAACTGAGGGACCGGCAACGCTAGCGACACGTACTGGACTTTACAGCATTTGGGCTGTCTGGTGGGTCGTTAGCAGCTGCCCTTCACTCAGCATTCAACACAGCAAAAGGTCTCCCCGGCGGCCGACACAGTGGGTATTATCCAGCAGCACCTATTGTGCACTATTAGGTCTCCACATGATGAAGTTATACCCTGGAAAGAAACTGGAAGCAGAAGCCAGAGGAACGTCCAAGACTTCAGGAACATTAACAATCACCTCAGGCTAACAGGATGACCACAACTAGAATGAAACCATTGGGCTAATTTCCATAGAATCACAGAACATTAGGGATTGGAAGGCATCTCAAAAGATCATCTAGTCCAACCCTCCCCACCACAGCATGATCCCCTACATCTCAAGAGACTGAGGGGTAACCTCGTTATTGTTGATAAATATGTAAAGAGCAGGTGACATGATGAAGGGAAGGGAGGCACCTCACTGATGAGGAAAGGCTGAGGGAGCTGGGGCTCTTGAGCTGGGAAAAAAGGAGCCTGAGGGGTGACCCCATGGATGTTGATCAATATGTGAAGGGTGGGTGTGAGGAGGATGGAGCCAGGCTCTGCTCAGGGGCACCTAATGACAGGACAAGGGGCAATGGGTGTCAGCCTGAATCAATACAAGAAGGACCTTCTTCCCAGTGAGGGTGTTGGAGCACTGGCAGGAGCTGCCCAGGGGTGTTGTGGAGTCTCCTTCTCTGGAGATGTTTAAAACCCTCCTGGCCATTTTCCTGTGTGACTTGATCCAGGGAATCCTGCTGTGATGGGGGACTCAACTGGATGATCTTTCGAGGTCCCTTCCCATCGTTAATGTTCTGTGATTCTGTGGCTCTCTGATAGATATACCTCAGGGTATATATAAATCAAAGAAGGGGATGTATATCCTTTTACGTATAGATACATACATATAGAAAAGAAACACGGAATGCTAAAGCACTCAAACACCATCATCAGAGTGATGCCCAGCCAGATCTTTCACTTGTGTGCTGAATAAGAAGTTATTCTGTCAGGTTTTGAGGCCTGGCTCACAGAGTGTTAATTAAACATTTCACGGAAATCTGCTTGAATGAAAATTAACTGTGTGGTTTTTGTGCCATGCTCTTCACTGATCTGGAAACCACCAGTTGCTGTCCGTTCAGCAGCCATCCTTTGTGTACTTGAAACCTGTATTATGTTCTAAACCAACAGTCAGCTTTCTAGAACAAACAATTCTAGTTTTTTGAATCATATTTCATAAATCTTACTTAAAGTAGAGAAAATTTCTCTTCTTCTATCGCTGCATCTAAGTGCTCTACAGGTTTGTATCATTTCTCACATTTCTTCAAGCTGTTTTTTGTTGGTTTTGTTCATGAGGAGCTCTAAAACCAACAGGGGAGGGTTAGACTGGCCATCAGGAAGAAATTTGTCCTGGAGAGAGTGGTCAGGCCCTGGGATGGGCTGCCCAGCGTGGGGGTTGAGTCCCCATCCCTGGATGAATTGAAAAGTCGCTCAGATGTGGGGTTGGGGGATCTGGTTTAGGGGTGACCTTGTAGAGTGGGGTTGATGGTTGGACTCGATGATTCCCCGGGGGTCTTTTCCAACCAGAGTGATTCTGTGACTATGAAAATCAAAGGAGACTACTAAACAATTCACCTTCTGCATCTCCTAGAGATACAGTTCAGAGCATCTTTGTTTTCTTTCCTTTATCATAAGCAAAAAGAAAATACTTTCTGAGGGCGTGGGATGTTTTTTAAGAATGAGACTTTGGGGAAGATAATAGCAATAATTCACAGCTTTTGGTTAGACTTTATTATACTTAGAGGAAATATTAATCTTCCTTGTTTATAGCCATTTTCTTAATTCACATGAAAGTGAGATTTCCTTTTTGGATTAATCTCGTGCTTTTATTCAGGCACAGCTTGATTTATCCAAATCTCCAATTTAGATTTCCACATTAGATTTCCTTTTAAGAGTGTTTCTTCTACTTTTGTATTGGATTTACTCTTATCACTTGCAGCCTTTTCTCCAGCTGATCATGATCGCTCTCCGTAGTAATCCTAGTCTTCATATATTTTATAATCTGTCCTAGGTCGGTGACAGCCCACAAAGTTGTTTGTTTCTATCCACACAGAATACTCATGTAAATAATACAGACATTTTCTTTCACAGAGTCGTTCAGCACCTAAGCAGTGGAATGTGCTGCTAGACAGGCGCTCTGCCATCAGGTTTCAGTAAATCACACTCAGTATCAACAGGCAAAGCAAGGAATCAGCACTGAAGAGGCCCCGCTACTGAGGATGCCTTTGAATAGCAGTGCATTTGTTCACGGAATCACAGACTCACAGAATCATTCAGGTTGGAAAAGAGCCCAAGGATCATCAAGTCCATCCATCAACCCTGCCCTACAAGTTCACCCCTATGCCAGCTCCCCCAACACTACATCTAAGCGACTTTTAAATCCACCCAGGGATGGGGACACAAGGCATCACCTTGTGAACTGGAGGTATCACCTGGGAGAGCTAACCTGATGTTCTTTTCCAGTTTGAAAAGGCAGCCTTTTATGAAGGGGGATTGTAATTATTTTTAACATGTATTTATTTCATACAGGCTTCCTGACTTCACATATGGCTTATTTACTTGCTTATTTAATTCATACCGGCTCTACATCCACTGCGTAATGATGGCGTTGAGCACGTATTTCTCTGCCGTTTGTACCAACAGCTTTAAATAAAGACTCTACACCACCCTTCTCACCTCCACAGAAATGAAAGCCTGGTTTGCTTTGGACAGATCTGTAAGTTCTGGTTCTTACCTCACTTCTGTATGTTCGTGTAGTGGTTGTTCACTAATTCCCAGAGGACTCTTGCTGTGTGTTGTTGCTGTGTTCATCAGTACAGACTTCCACAGGTCCAGTGAGCGCGGGGTATCACTCACTACTGTCTAAGCCTTAAACCAAACCTCTCACTTGTCAAAGATGGCAAGTAGCATTTGAGAGACAACAATGAGAAGTCCTTTAATTGCTCCAGTTTAAATTTCTTCAAGCCCTGCAGCCTTAAGTGTTTTTAGCTTTAGACCGATACTCTCGAGACTGTTTTCTCTCTCTCCCCTTTCTTCCTAGTGTCTGTCCTCACACGTTAATTTCCATTGTGCTGAGCCTCTAGCCACAGTCAACCTTTTCCATGAAGTCTCAGGGAAAAACAAAAGGTGTGAGTGTTTATGACTGCTTGCAGATACTTGCTGTAGTGGATGAGGTACGTAGTGCTGTATTTATCTTAGCTATTTGACTTAATTCCGCTGTCGAAGTCCTTTGGGCCATCGCCACGCATGTTACACTGCTGCTAAATTCCACTTGGGTTTTCTCATGCATCAGATGCACCGTCTAACAATCCCCAATTTCTTCTCTGTGTGAGTGAAGAGATAACACACCAAGGTTATCAGCTCATAGAGCAGATCTGGTTTGGATGAGGTAACAGATCTGGCTTATTTTTTATTCTGATCAGAATTTCTGATCAAGTCTAGCCCGGGTCGAGAGGGCAGCCCCAGGAGTAGGATGTGTCATGGTGTTTCTTCTGGCCTCTGTAATACTCCCACTTAAGGGAACAATAACACATGAGATCCTTTGTACAACATTTCTCTTTGTCAGCATCTTGCTTTGAGATTCCTGGCCTTACCCTCACAAAACTGACATTTGGCATTAGGCTGCAGCAGCCTGGGGACTGGATGGGTTCATCCTCTGTTTGTCATTCGTAACAGATCCACGCTGAACCCTCCACGAGAGCATATGAAGCAGAAAAAGTTTTTTGACATTGTGGGCCTCCCTTAAAAATTTTATACCTAATACTCACTGGCCCGTGTTTTTACCCTTTTTACATCTAAAATGTAACAGCTGGTTTTACTCCGTGTGCCCACCAGTACTAAGCAAAGCAGGTTCTGGAACAGGTAACTCTTCACTCCCCGCAAACGCGTATAAAGAAACCAAGGGAAAAGGCCGCGAGTCACTGCCACGGTGGAACAGACTCCAGTCACAGATCCTTGTGACTGCACTCTCCGGTGGGGTGGGACTGTCTGTCTAAGAGCAGACTTCAGACACACCTGAAGGGCAGAGCAGAAAGTACAGGGTCACCCGATTACGTCCAGATAAGTGATTAAGTTGCTAATTGCAGCTGGGTCACTTTGTTTACACAAAGGAATCAGCAGATTCCACTGGGAGCAGCAGAGCATCAATAAGACCCCATCAAGAGGTCTGTAGCTTATGCCCCGTTAAAAAAAACCCAACGCAGAACAAACCCAAACTAATCAATCTCATCGGATGCAGGCTCGCTAGAACTTGTGCCCAGATTAATTTAAGGATGTGTGAAATTCCTCTGCAACTCCAGCTGCTAATGTTACCTAGACTGCCACGCTGGGTCGTGGTGCTTGAGAATTCAATGGGAGTAACTAAAGACCGACCTCCACCTCACCGCTCTTTGCAGATTTCATAGAATCACAGACTCATTAGGGATTGGAAGGGACCCTGAAAGATCATCTAGTCCAATGCACCTCAATCACTTGTGTATTTTCTCTCTTCTGAGGAGAGTTAATGGAAAGGGTTTTCCGGAGCAGGCTCCATCTGACTCCAGCAAAGATGCTTCAGGCTAAGCTTCACTATCACCTCAGATGAACCCAAGACTAAGCTGTTGCAGAAAGGGATCCTTCCATTCCCACCTTTCCGTGTGGATTCTTTGCTCTTGTGCCAGCCAAAGCACTTAGGCAGCCACCTGCACTGAGCATCTTGAAAAGCAGTCACTGTTCTACTCAGCTTTAAGCTAAGTTTCTTCCCTGGAGCACTGCTCTGGAGACAGAGGTAAGGACCAGAGCTATGGTAAAACTGCCCATTTTTTGGCACAAGCCCTCAGGCTGGTTTAAAATTTTATGGTAGAGGTGTTTAATTAATCAGCTTGGTTAATTGAGTTGATTTAGGATGAGGCTGTTTCTGACTGATTTAACTCTCCCTCTGGCCCTTGCCAATGTTTTCCTTAACACTGGGCTGCAGTCCAGTATTCAGGAGACAGGCAGAAACACACAGAATCATTCTGGTTGGAAAAGATGCTGGAGCTGGGCTCTTCTCGTCCATCATTAGCGACAGAATCAGAGGGAAGAGCTTCAAGCTTCATCAGGGGAGGGTTAGATTAAACATCGGGAAGAAATTCTTCCCAGAGAGAGCAGTCAGGCCCTGGACTGGGCTGCCCAGGGTGGGGGTTAAGTCCCCATCCCTGGATGTGTTGAAAAGTCACTTAGCTGTGGTGTTGGGGGATCTGGTTTGGGGATGACCTTGTAGAGTAGGGTTGATGGTTGGACTCGATGATCCTGGGGGTCTTTTCCAACTTGAATGATTCTGTGAACAACAGAAGGCCTTCTTTATAGTCAGCCTTTGAAAGACACATTACCTCTCTCTTATTTCCCCAAGCACCATAAAAAGGTGAATGACAGGAGATGTCAAGTCTTTACTGCACAAACCACTGCAATGAAGATGGCAGTGATTAACAGACAGTGACTGCAGAGAAATCCTCTCCCACTCTTTCACTAAATAAAGACAAAGAGCACACCACAGATCTGATGTCAGAAAATGCTTGCCCATTTCTGTTAAGATCACTCTGATTTGCTTCCTTTAGAAATGATTTCCAACAGGACAACATTTAAAACCTGTCCACAACCTAGGGTGTCTTCAAACTGCTGCTTGTGGGAGAGCTGAGCTAACGCTTGGTGAGGGATTTTGAGAGAAGAAGCTTTAGAGCTGCTGAGTGGCTCACAGAGCTCAGTCCTCCAGAGTGACATGTAGTCATGAACTCAGCAGTGACAATATTGGCTGGCAGAGGCTGCAGCCCAGGAAGAGACACGCTGAATTGCAGGGGCTAAGGAAAAGGATTTTCCACGCAGCTGTGAAACGTGCAGACGCAGAGCGGAGCAAGGAAGGTCTCTGGCTGGATTTTCAGGAGGGCGGTGAGAAGCGGTTTCTTAGCAGTTGGATTTTCAGAAGGTAAATCAGGCTGTTTTTAAATTAGATGAATTCTCCTACTGAAGGTTCTGGGGAGATCAGGGTTTAGCTCTGCCAAGAATGCTCTGTGTGATCTAGGGCAAGTCCCCTAGGTGAAATGTTCAGCGACATCTGACTCTCAGTTCTAAGCTCAGTCCCATTTCTGTTAGTGGTAGAGATATAACAAATCCTGCCTTGCTCTAACTCTTCTTGCCTGTTCTACACAGCCTTGCCCACTGCCACCCTCTTCTAAGGGGGAGAATAATCTTTCCTATCTTTCAGAGCTCCGGTGCAGGCTGCCCAGGGTGGTTGTGGAGTCTCCTTCTCCGGATATGTTTCAAACCTGCCTGGACATGTTCCCGTGCCACTGGATCAAAATAAACTAGATCCCGGTACTCACGCAGTTGTAGCTGTATGTGTAAAAAACAGGTGTAACTGTGTAACACATGCACAGATCTGGACCTGTGGAG